>CAUYQU010030592.1:0-10254 GCA_963574635.1 Cheracebus regulus
TTGAAGGGCCAGGGGAGAGACTTCATGGCCCAGCCTGGTTTCATCCCTCTCCTCTTCTGCTCCTTTCATCCCTAGGTTGCGTCTTGGTTTTGTACTTTTTTTTCCACTTCCCCTGTCTCTTTCTCCTGATGTGAAACTTGCCCTGGCGATGTCTTCTGCTGCCCATTGTCCTACCTGCCCTTTGTCCATTTCCCAGAGCTTTCTTCTTTAGTTTTTCTTTTTTAATTAAAAAATTACTAGCTGAACCTGTTCAATGATAATCAAAGTTTTGTTGCATGGTAGCAAAAATAAATAAATAGTGAAAGAGAAAATTTATTTTGAATGCCCTGCCCAGGTGGGGTGACCAGCTCATCCTGGTTTGTCCAGGACTTTCCTAGTTTTAGCTCTGAAAATCCTGAGGCCCCGAGTGTCTGGAAAACTGGTTGCCTATCCTGGGGACCAGTAGCAGTTTGTCTGATCCCCTGCTAACCATAAGCCTCCAGGTACAGTCTTATTCCATTCTTACACCAGATTTGCAGGCAATGAACAAGCTGAAGAAGCCGAAATGGCTAATCCTTGAAAAGTTGCCTGAGCTTTGCAATATGCCCATTTCAAAGTTGGGGCTGTTAGGAGGAGCAAGCAAACTGAACATACCTGGACACAGATGGTAAGCCAGCCAAGACGACAAGCTTGCCTTTTTGAGCAAGAGCTTGCTTGAGAAGATCACGGCAGTGATCCCACCATTTACCAAGCTCTCCACCTCCTCTTATGCACCAGACTTCTGACTACCTTTGAAGGAAGCCAGGGAGGGCAGGGTCACCGCAAGACAACTGCAAGGTCATGATGTGGTTTGCGTTGAATTAACTTGTGCCTCATTTCCTTGCAGGGTTTGGGGACTGCTGCAGTGGACTTCACCAAGAAGGTACACAAGAGCCTTGGAGACTGCAACCCCTAAAGAAAGCCCGACCCAAGAAGGGTGGGGAAGTCCTTGGAGCCATCCACCCTGTAGCCCCTCCAGACCACTTCTGGATAGAGCTGGTCTCAAAAGGACCCTGAGAATCATTTGTGGCTGAGCAATTAAGTCTAGGTTTCCCTGGGGCAGACAGGAACCATAGGGCAATGCCTCTGGCTGTTCAGATTTCACCTCCAGCCCCACAGATGAGTCATCTGGAGCCAGCTGTTCCTGGGGCCTTGCTTTCTCTAGCTCAGGAGCCTGAATGCCATTGTACAGACTCCAATAGAGGTACTGCCAGAGCACAAACCCCAAAGACCAGTGGTTCTCAAATGTGGCCATGCATCAGTCATCTGGCTAAAATTCAGATTGCTTGGCCCCACGCCAAAGATTCAGTGGGTGTGGATTGGGGCAAAGAGTTTGTATTTCTTACAAGTTCCCAGAGGCTGTTGATACCACTGGTCTGGGACTACCCTTTTTGAAAGCTGTCCCTGTCCTATTTTTGAAGAACTTGTAATGCAACATGGTTTCATAATGGCCTATGATTTTATGTTGCAGAATCATGCTGCCACCTGGGGACGACCCTTTTTCATTTTCAGGGTATAGCATGTTTTCTGACCTTTGCTTTCTAACTTTGATTCACTGCAGCCATCCCAATCATGGAGTGACTGCAAACAGCGAAGCCAGGACCCCTTGGTGGACTGGTGGATAATTGTGGGGACTCTCTCACCCTTCACTGGGCATCACCCCAAGTCAAAGTCTCCTCCTACAAGCTTGTAAAGGCAAAGGTCCAACAACAGAGAGGCTGAGAGCACCAGAGTAAGCATAAGGGAGTTCTGTTGACAGACAGACACGGGGTACACCAGAATCTCAGCCCATGTTTTAGAGCATTAGGGTCCAAGATTTGTGGCCCCAAAAACACATGGCAGGAGGAGCTTAGGCACCATGCTCTCCTCCTTCCTGGGTGACAGAGATTCTTGAAAGGTCACAGAGTCAGAAAAGTTATCTTTTAGATTTTGATCGGCCATTCACTAGCTGTGCTTCACCCTTGATATTCTCAGTATTTGCATAGAAAAATGAGCAAATCAGACTAGATCCATGCCCCCAGAAACTGCATTACGCGAATCACTGGTGCTAAAAGGTACTCTGCAAAAGTCAGATGAGATTGGAAAACACTGCACCCAACATTCACGAAGACTCAGTACACACCGGCCCATCACAGGCTCTAAGAAGTCCTGCAGAACACAACCTGTGTCTCTTGGCTTGATCATTTGTTTCCCAAACATATGGACCATGGAGCTGCTTCCCACCCCTCTCTCACTCCCACGGGTCTGTATGACCTACTCGTTTCCTGGAAAGAGCTTTGAGAAACAGTCCATCTCCATGACGACGCCAGACTGGGCAGCCCTGTGCTGCATGGTTTGTGGAACTTCCCACCACGTAAGCAAAGGCTAAAGGGTGGGGGTGATGGGTAAGTGACAGTGTTGGGGTCTTAGGAGCAGCAAGTTTCCTGGGGCACTTTCTCAGAGGACCTACAGACTAGCACTAGCACAGGGCGAGGGTTTCCCAGGTGAGTCCCCAAGGAGGGGAGTGAAATCCCAGTTAGAAGAATGAGGCCTTAGGGTTCTGTAGAGAGACAACTAAATCAAGATACAGGCTGCAGAAAGTTTTGTCTGTCTGCAAGTTGCTCCTTTTTTTTTTTCCAGCCCAGGAATGGAAGAAACATTGAAGATGAGGCCCAGTAGGTAGTCCAAGGTGAGCTTCATCACAGTTTTCCCCTTCCAAGCAAATCTTATGTGTCTGACTGGAGGGAGTGAGAGGCAGCCACAGACGGACCATTGGTCAAGAAGGGAGGACCCTGAATAACCCCCAAGGACTCTGCCCCTTCCCTTTTTCTACTCATAGGACAACAGAGACCCCCACCCCAACCTAGCAGATGCAGGCTGTCAGGGCAATATTGCAGCCTTCACTTCCGTGCCTAGCTCTTTGAAGGCATGCAGTCTCCAGCTGTCACTGTGATGGGAATGCAGGCTCATTGCAGTCCAGCTGGGCCCTCTGTGTCTTCTCACCTGCCCCCCCCGCCGCCCCCCCGATAAGGAAACACCACCCTGGCATGCTTGGGCGGTGTACCAAGGAGTCCTAGAAGCTACCAGGCTCCCTACAGTGGGATCATTTCTAAGTATGGCCAGGCAAGGCTGTTTCTTCCATGCAATTTTGCTCTGAGATCTAGAGTTTTAATCTGGAGAGATTCCGTGGCCTTCAGGCCTGTGGGAGAGGAAGTGAATGCTCAAGGGCAGCTCCGGGCCTCCTCTGTCTCTCATGAGAATGTGGTCCCAAGAACATGAGGCCACTGTCTTGTGGGTGCTGTCAGCACTTTCCCAACAGTCCAAGGTGTCTGAGAAAGCTGACCCACTGCTGGGAAATGGCACTACCCAGCAAACACCAGGCAAAGATGTTCCCTAAGGCCGTAGTGCTTACACCAATCTAATGGCCTAATTAGATACAGCAAAAACAAATCTTATGAGTACTGATTGTGGGGAAAGCAACCCAGGCACTTACGACATGTCAAACTGAGGTCTAATTGTACAATATGTTACATAGTAACCTGCCCCTGGGCTTTGTCTTGATTCAGAGGATGATTTGACCTGAGCGGTGCATTTTTCTTTTCTTTTTTAGGATTCAGTGGCGAAAGCAAGCTGGATCCAATGAGGCCGTCCAGGGATTACGTTGAACAAACATCAAACTTCTTTCCACGAATAATATTTAAAGATATTTCTCTTGCTCTATATTCACTAGATATTTAGCTGTATACAAATAAAGTATCATTGTGTGATATTGTGAAATAGATATTTGGTCTTTGTCCATATTTCTTGACATACAAGTTCTGAAATTCTTGAAAATTTCAAAATGTTCAGTGTCTCTTTGTATGCTGATGATTGGCAGTGACTGGCAGCCCCTAGGTAGCTTTGGGATGGGGCTGGTCACCAGGGAGACCAAGGTAGGGCTGGAGGATTGGGAGTTCAGCCCAATTCCAATCTCCAAGAAGAGGCACCGAAATTTGAGTTGGTCACCAGTGTCCAATGTTTTAATCAGTCATGTCTATTGTGAAATTTAAAAATTCAAACTTAAGCCTATTGGAACTTGAAATGATTTGCGCCTTGAGAGAAGTGTGACTGTGGTCTCAGTCCTGTAGCATGCAGCTGCCACTTCTGCTTCTCCAATGACAGATGAACTCCCTTTCTTATTTTTTGTTCTGTAAAATGACTAAGAAAGACTGAACGGCACCAGAGATAAGACCTTCCCCTCTTAATTATTGACGTTTGTTAGAGATTAACTTCTCCCTTCATTATCTTGCACTCGACTCAGACCAGATGACGCAGAAGACCCCATGACTATCATATCCTCAGTGTGGAATGTTAGATACCCATCCCGAAAAAGAACACAGCCTATAACCAGTCCAATGGTTGTAACTAGGCAGTAACCTTGTATGGACAATGTTAACATCCTATTGAACTTCCTGAAACCTTGCCAATATCAACAACCCTCAAACCCCTCCACTTCAGAATGTCGATTCCATTAACTTGGAGTCGGCATTTCCAGGTGGCTATTTTCAAGCTTTGAGCTCGAATAGAATAAACTCTGTATTTAATCATATTTTCTGAATCTCATTATTTAAGGAGGACACTATGTAACCTTAAGCTTCCATAAAAAACTGCAAGAACAGGGTTTTAGGTAGCTTTTAGATAGCTGGACACATGGAGGTTGCTGGAGGGTGCTATACCCAGAGAGGACATGGAAGGTTCAAGCCTTTTTCCAAATGCCTTGCTCTATGTGTTTTTTCATCTGTATCTTTTGTAACCTCTTTTGTAACAAACCAGTAATGTGTTTCCCTGAGTTCTATGAGCCACTCTAGCAAATTAGTCAAATGTAAGGCGGGGGTCATGGGAGCCCCAATTCATAGCCTGTTGGTCAGAAGTACAGATAAAATAACCTGAGGCTTGCCACTGGCATTGGAAGTGGGGCACTGTCTTGGGGACCAAGCCCTGAGCCTATGGGATCTGATAATCTCCAGGTAGATGTTGTCAGAATTGAATTGGAGGGCACCAGCTGGTATCTGCCGCAGAACTGATTGCTTGGTTGGGGGAAAACCCCATAGGCACTGGGTATGAGAGCAGAGGAAACACTGTTTTGTTCCACTCACACTGACACATCATTTTCATTTCCTATTGGAAAGTCTTGGGTGGAGGGGGAGTGAGAGAGGATTGGGTATATTATTTTTTAAATAATAGGACATATTTTTAAAATTCACCATCTTTGGCATTGGTTTAGCATGGCCTACCTATCTTGTTATTATTGAGGATTGAGGGCTGGGTTTGGGATAGGCGGAAGGGCCTCAGATCCTGACTCCTCTGCTTTTAGCTGGGTGACCTTGGACAGGTCACTTCCCATCCCTGTGCCTTAGTTTCCTCCATGGTAAAATGATATTGGTATGGTAATAATAGTAACTTCTTCACATAGACTTTGTGAGGACTAAGAAGATGGTCCATGTGGGAGAATCTTGGCATGTGGGACACAGTGAACAGTCAATAACCATGGGATCCGATTACATTCAGACGGTTTTCATCATGCGACGTGTACCAAAGGGACTTGAGAGCTGTTTATTGCTGACAGCATTAAGTTAAGGCACAGCAACCCCAGACTCTCTTAAGAAGCCACATGGCTCATGCAATTGCCCAATGGGTTATTCTTGTCCACTACACAGACAAAATCAATTCATTGAAACTGGCACATTACAGTTGAAAGAGTTTAATGCAGAGCTAGCCAAGTAGAAGGATCAGAGTTATTACTCAAATGTGTCTCCTCGAAGACTCAAGGTCTAGAGTTTTTATGGGTAATTTGGTGGGAAGGGGGCTAGGAAGTGGGTGCTGCTGGTTGGTTGGGGATGAAGTCATAGGGGTATGGAAAAGGGTCCTCATGCTCTGAATCAGCCTCTGGGTGGGGGACACAAGACCAGCTGAGTCATGAGTCAGGTCTGGATGGGGTCAGTCAATTGCCAGAATGCAAAAGTCTGAAAATCATTTCAATCTGAGGTTCTACAACAGTGTTGTTATCTGTAGGAGCAACTGGGGAAGTCACAAATCTTGAGACGTCTGGCCACATGACTCCCAAGCAATAAGAAATTATAGAAATGACACAAACATTTTAGCAGAATTCAGGCCCCTCGCATAATCATAAACTCAGGGCAAGAAGGGGGTTAGTTGGAAGGAGGAGCTATTATCCTTGCTTCAGAGTTAAACTATGGGCCTGGCGTGGTGGCTCACACCTGTAATCCCAGCACTCTGGGAGGCTGAGGTGAGTAGATCACCTGAGGTCAGGAGTTCAAGAACAGCCTGGCCAACGTGGCAAAACTCTGTCTGTACTAAAAAATACAAAAATAAGCTGGATGTGGTGGCACGTACCTGTAACCCCAGCTACGTGTGAGGCTGAGGCATGATAATCACTTGAACCAAGGAGGTGGAGGTTGCAGTGAGCTGAGATTACGCCACTGCACTCCAGCCTGGGAGACTGAGCAAGACTCTGTCTCAAAAGAAAACAAAACAAAACAAAAACAAAGTTAAACTATGAACTAAATTCCTCCCGTGGTTAGATTGGCCTATGCCCAGTAAGGATTGAGGACAGCCAGCCTGTGGGGTTAGAAGAGAGATGGAGTCATCCATGCTAGACTTGTCACACTGTCATAATCTTTGCAAAGGTGGTTTCACTCAGCTTTTCTTCCCAGCCTCCACCTCTGTAAATATCTGTGTTTGCATTTGACTAGAAGGAGTCTAGAAGACCTCCCAAGATTATCCTATGGAGGAGATAAGGCAGATGTGTGTTCAATGCAAAGAGGGATTCCAATGACATGACCTAAATAACACTGGCTATTCCTTCTTTTAACTTCTCAAGTGCTTTTCATCAGACTTAAAAGTCCTCCTTTTAAAATGTCCGTTAGAATTTGTTTTTGTATTTTAGCGTTTGTAAGCCCCTGTACTAAGTCTGAAGCCTATTTCTCGAATGGGATGTTTTAGACCCCTCAGTAGATCTTGCCACACAGAGATGACATGAGCAAACCTAGTTCTTCCTGGTATTTTTCTGAGTGCACGGGTGCAGGAGGCGGGACCAAACCACTGGCCCAGTGCTCGTTGGTGGGGAGCAGCGCGGGTTTGATGAGCAGAGCACAGTGTTTGCGTGAGAAGCTGCTGACACCAGTCTCCAGAAACAATCTCAAGATTTGGGGGTTGACCAAGGATGGTAGTTTCCACCTCAAACAGAGCCTCAGAATCCTCTTTGCTAAACCAGTAATAATAAATCCCACCTTAATACGGTTGGCATAAGGCCAGGGGGATGATGATGATTAAAGAGAGTGGGGCAGACCAGAAGACCCCTGTTTCTGGGAACACTGTTTGAACTAACAACTCTTCTTTGGTCACGCCTGTCTGTGATGCTAAGGAGCTAGAGACAGACTTTGCCTTCCCAGACATCACACCATTCCTTTTCCCATAGCAGCGTCCAGTCACATTCTGGCAGTGCCAATGAATCCAAAGATGAAATGAGATTCTCATTGGCAGCTTCTACACTCTGAGAACTAGGCCTCCCCACCTACGGAGCTGGGCTGCTTTTGGCCTGGTTTCTCCTGAAAAGGAGACTTAGAAGGTTACTCTGCCCTAGTGTCCTTTCTAATAAGTTTGAATCCACGACCCGGATTCAGTCACTAGATGGGGGATGCTCCGCTACTTAGTGCTGGCACTCACTTTACCGGGAGAGGTCACACCTCAACCCATTGCACAGGGTCACTGTGTAACCCTCAACAAGATCAGGGGTCTGTATCTGGCCTGGACAGAGCTGTGAAAGGAACTTCTTAGAACCTTGGAGTGGGCAGAGGTCTCATTGATCATTCAGCCCTGTCTTCTCATGGGCTGGCAAGGAAAACAGCCCCGAAAGGCCAAGTTGCCTCCCCAAGGCCACACAGCAACAGGCAGCTAGGATGAAGCCTGAGTCTTTTATTTAAAAGCCTAGTTGCTTTTTCCACTGTAATATTACTGCCCTGTATTATTTGATAGTTTTCTAGAACTGCCATAGAAAATAAACAAGACTTGGTGGCTTAAAACAAAAGCAATTTATTCTCTTACAGTTCTGGAGTCCAAGAGTCCAAAATCAAGGTGTTGGCTGGACCACACTCCCTCAGAAGCACCGAGGGAGAGTCTGTCCTTGCCTCGTCCACCTCTGGTGGCTCTAGGTGCTCCTCCTGACTCATGGCAGCACCACTCCCATCTCTGCCTTGTCCCCCCGTGGCCTTCTTTCTGTGTCTGTGTCTTCTCCCTTTCACGCCTCTTGTGAAGACACTCATCATTGGATTTATGCTCTGCCCTGATCTAGGATGTTATCGTCTTCAGGTCTTTCACTTAATTACCTTTGTAAAGATCTTTTTCTCAAATAAGGTCCCATTCACAGATTCCACAGGTGAGGTTGTGGATGTATCTTTTGAGGGCTGCAAATCAAACTGCATCCTTAGGATTATCTTTTGTTATTCCTCTCTGGAGCTCAGAGCCCTTTTGTCGGCCCCTGTTCCAAGAGTCCTCTGTAGTCCCTCACATCCCCAGCCCATTCTTCCACCCTCTCTTTTCAAATAGGTCTGCTCAGTATCTCAACTGTGCAAACACTTATTCATTAATTCTTTCTTTCAATATTTGAATGCCTGCCAGATACAAAGTGTATTAATCATTTATTTTTACTCTGTGTTTTTGATGCTTTACCATCTTGGGGCCTTGCTGACCCTGGAGAGACTGCCGCTCCCAGGGCTAATCCCTGGAAATGGCAAGCACCTTGCATAGGAATGTGCCTTTCAAATGCACACTAACCAATCCAGAGCCCAGACCCCCAAATACCTTCTCTGTAATGCTCTCACCCAGGGCCAGGTGCTAAACAACTAGGGACAGTTCCTATGCACCTAAATTTGCTGAAGTTATTTAAACTAGCCAGTGCCAAACCCTCTTAACCTGACTGGCTTGTTCCTTCCCATGAAAATTACAATAAAAGCTCTCGCCCTTTACTGGGAATGGAGGGAACAAAAGGTCCGCTCTTGTTCTCTGTGCCACACAGCTCCTGGAAAATTGTTATTAACTGCATTGGTAGGAATATAATTCTATATATTCTACTTCAGCTGCTTTCAAAAGGGATCCTCAGTCTATAGAAAATTCAAAGAAGGTAGAAACTGCCCCCAAACAAGGTGCCTCTGAAAATTCGTGCTAAGGCTGGTTCAAGGCCAGTCTTAGTTTTGGAATGAGAGAGGTTCTCATGGGAAAAACCTCTCATGTTTTCCTCTCATTACTTCTGCCTCCCGACTGACCGTGGGACTTCCCCAGTTCCCCTCTACCCCTCTGCATGGCATGGAAGGCCCCCTCCTCTTGGGAACTGTGAGTATAACAATCTTTTCAATGGCAATTGTCCCCTGATCTCTTGGCGTCACCATATCTGAATACTAATAAAACCTGTATTTTAAACCACTAATCCCTGACTGGGATAATAGAGCTACATAAGGTGTAGGCTGTGCTCTCACCCAAGCCGGTCCTGAGTAAAGCCCAGTAGCTTATCACAGGTGAGTGGGTATTCTTCTCCCTGTCATCCCCAGAATCAGGAGAAGAGACCTTGAAAACCTTTGAGGGCATTGTAAATCCAAACCCATGGCCAGAGCAGACAGGTCTCCCAGTTCTGGTGGGGATTATCCATGTTCTTCAACATCTCTGGGGCAGGAGCTCACAGCTTCATGGGACATTCAGTTTGCCTTCAGACAGATAAAAATAGTGGGACTGTTCCCAGGAACCAAACTGACATCTAGTGATCACTTTTTTTCCTTCCATTTATTCAAAAATGCATTGTTTAATAATTAATTCTAAAATTGTATTTTAACAGGGTACCCCTGGGCTCTTGAGTATGTCAAAGCAACATTTCTTGACTTCAGGGTATGTAGGCACATCTCTTGGAAGAGATGTTTTGAGATACAGGCCTTGGCCACTCCTTACCCCATACATCGCACCCCAGAGAACCTCTCTCATTCCAAAACTAAGACTGGCCTTGAACCAGCCTTAACATGAATTTTCAGAGGCACCTTGTTTGAGGGCAGTTTCTCCCTTCTTTGAATCTCCCTATAGACTGAGGTTCCCTTTTGAAAGCAGCTCAAATAGAATGTATAGAATTATATTCCTACCAATGCAGTTAATACACAGTTTTCAGGAGTTGTATGGCACAGTGAACAAGAGCGGACCTTTTGCTCCCTCCCATTCCTG
>CAUYQU010030593.1:0-56149 GCA_963574635.1 Cheracebus regulus
GAGACTGGGCTGAGCCCTGTCCTCTATTCCTCATGATTGGTTGGTTTCTGCAATGCCAGGGACCCTGCATGTCTGGTCTGAGGTCTGACTGGCAGCTGGAGCTTGATGGGCAAAGACAGAGCTGAGATGGTTCACATAGGAATTTGGTTTTCTCCAAAGTCCTTGTTTCTGTCCTTAGGTCTAGATTACCAATGGAGGACTGGCCAATATTTTTACTGTGTTCGCAAAGACTGAGGTCGTTGATTCTGATGGATCAGTGAAAGATAAAATCACAGCATTCAAAGTAGAAAGAGACTTTGGTGGAGTCACTAATGGGAAACCTGAAGATAAGTTAGGCATTCGGGTTTCCAACAGTAAGTAGAGTGTATGTGTGGTGTGTGTGTGTGTTAGGAGACTTGCTCTTGACTGTGTCCAAATAGCATTCAGGGTGTGTGTGTGTGTGTGTGTGTGTGTGTGTGTGTGTGTGTGTGTGTGTGTGTGTATGTGAGAGAGAGAGAGAGAGAGAAAGAGAGAGAGAGAGACTGGTCCTTGACTCTGTCCAAATGGCAAGACAAAATGAGATTTAAATACTTTCAGTTTTTGTTAAGCATTTTAAAGATCAAATTAAGAGTGCCACATGGACTTTTTCTTTGTTCCCACAGCCAAGTGCTGCTCACTTGAAGGCCTGGTGGTCATCTCCTACTGTGGCAGCCCTGGTGGACAGACCACCTTAGAGCTCAGCTTACAGCCCCCAGCCTTTAGTTGTCTCAGTCTGCAGGTGCCTAGTAGCCTGCTTCAGGCTGTGGGTTGGATTCAGGTCCATCTGGAGGCTTGTTCTTACAGCAGATCACAAGCACCCAAGGGGCCAAGCCAAACCATATGAGAACACAAGACCAGACATGATGCATGGAAACAGCCATAGGTAGGATAGGAGCACAGAAGAGAGAAGAGTTCATTCTGACTAGATGGAGGATAAGGGAAATCCATTTCTCTGATACTAAGTATTTGCAAAATGATTTATGAGAACTGACGGTAATAACATTGTATGCATAGTAAGGCTTTTCACTTACGAAAATAGCTACTTATGTTCATTGTTCCCTCATTACAGTGCCTTAAAATAGAGAAGGCAGCCATGATTAGCACCACTAGAAATAGGCAGATACTGAGACTTAAGACAGTTAAATACATGACATGATTTTACAATTACTGGCTAAAGTGAAGTCTGAAACTTAAAATCCAGCTATGGCCACTGCTGACCCCCTCCCTCCATAGAGAGACATTATCCCAGATGTAACTCAGTCCCTTTGGGAACTTCATCAAGCTCCCACTTCAATTGGATGAAGTGCCCACCTTGAGCACAGCTGACTCTGACGCTCATAACTAAACCATCCTTATTGTAGCTATAATGTAATGAGATGCTAATATGTAGTTTATCTCTTAAAACTACCATGGAAACTTAGCTTCATTACTGCCATTTTAAATATGAAGGAACTAAACTCAGACAAGTGATACAACTTGCCAAAGCCCCTCATCCAGAATAGAGCAGAGCTAGCTTCATCCACCTCTGTGGTTCACTGCTGTCTCTAGGGCCTCTGCCCAGATTGCCACGTGCACTCTGCCCTTCAAGACCCTTAACAAATCCACGGGATCAGTGGACAGGAATTCAGGGGTAGAGGGGATTGAGGAAGGATACTCGTAAGGCCAGACCCAAAGCTAACTCTTGCCATGTATGCTAAACCAAAAAGGTGCAGAGGCTTTTAGAAAAAATGTCACCTTACAATAATTTGGGTGTTTCTAGTGTGAATTCTGGATGCATAAATAATAGTAATAATCATAACAGGAATTTGAGTTCTGACATGAACAAAATGGAACTGTACTGGTCAGAAGGAATTGTGGAGACTATTTTAAATTCTAGAGAAATATGAATCTGTGAGTTTCATATCATTAAATGTAGTATACATATATACTACATTTTCTTTGTCCATTAGTCTGTAGATGGACATTTAGTGTGTTTCTATTTCCTGGTCATTGATCTCATGTTAAATGAAAGAACAACTAATATAATTTAGCATTGTGTTAATTTTAAGGAAGATTGATTTAAATCGTCATCAGTGAAGCAATAGGATCTATACTGCTCACCTTAAATGTCACTCAGCAGTGCTGACATGAATGATATAACAGATAGATAATAAAGAAAAGATTCTATCACCCTCAGGAAAATTAATGTTAAAGTCAGGGTTTGATTTCTTATCAGAGCTGATGCTGTTCAAAAGCCTTGCAGATGTTCAGCCTCTCTGACTAGCTTTTCCCTTTTGATGTAGATCATTTCATTCTGCACTCCATTTTCACACTAGGTGTGTGTTACAATGTCATCCATCTTGTATGTTTGTCAGTTTATAACAGCTTTGCAAAAAGCATGTGAATTGCCTCAAGGCTAGTACTAAAAAAAATTTCTAACTTCCTGTGGATTTTTATATGTGCTTCACAGTTTCCTATACAAAATAACTGGGGGAAAAAATCTTCACTTTTCAAAATTGCTCTTTAACTTGCTTCCTTTTCCTTCTTTTATTCTTTCACTTTTCATTTCTCTTAGCTTTACATGATCATCAAATATAAAAGCCAAGATCTTATTCTTAAAATGCAAGATTCTGAAAAGGCTTATTTCAGCTGGCTTTTAGCTCAACCTGAAGGAAGATTTATTGATGGTCTGTCAGGTGGAGTTTCATTATCTATTTTTTCCTATAGAATCTTCCATTTAAGACCCATTCCTTGAACCAGAGTGATCAATAAGGGCTGAGAACATGGGCAGATACTGAGTTGAGTTCCCATAAAAAGAGAAGCTAAATGGTTAGCACGTAGGTGACAAATGGATTCTGCAGTTCAATCACACTAGACTTCATTTTATCTACTGTTATTAGAAATACTGAGGGGCAGGGCAGCTTTGGCCAAGATGAGGTGTCCCATCTGTGCCTCGGAAATATAAAGTTGTTCATGATTCCATGTCTAATTATAGTTTATCAGTGGAGATTTTCCCCATATGTTCCTTTCACTGCCTTCTTTCTATATTTTCAGTAATCTTTGGCCAATCTGCCTGGGAAACTGATATACTCCTCCATGAGAAATACTTTCAACATATTCCCAGGTTTTTCCTTTCTTGAGAACTGGCTATATTAATGTGTAATCTATAGACAGTTCTTGATTACCTGACAACTTCAGGGAGAAAACTGGTTTTTTATTTTCCAATAACAGGCTGTATAATTTTTCAAAATTCTATATTTTGCTTCTGTGACTCAACACATGTTTGTTTGAAGGGAGGGTGGGAGGGAGGGAGAGCAAAATCTAGATTGCTTGATGCTTTGGAAGGGGGTAGCTGTTAGGCTAGGTGGAAAGTCCCTGATGCAAGAGAACCACTGTCCTGGCCTCTGCCGCACACCCCTCTCAGCCTGCACCTCTTGGGAGCAGGGTCATCTTTCAGCACATGCACAGCACCAGCTTGAACGAAGCTCTCCCTGAGGATAATATCTCTCAGCTCACATTTCCCTGGAGATCAGGAGAGATCATTGGCAAAATTGAGTGTTCTTGCCCTAGATCCTATCAGACTGACCTACACAGGAAAAAAATAAATGTAAGTGGTTAGTAAATGTTAGGAAAGGAGCTGGGTTGTAAGAAAAGTTAACTTTCTAAAAGTAGTTAAATACAAAGCAACCCAGATGAAAATCGGGGGTGGGAGGGAGAAGGTGATATACCCACTGGCAAATAAGTTTGTCCAGTTTGATATAAAATATGGCCTATATCAAGTCAGAGAAAATAGTTAACTTTTAAATAACACCACCAAAAACTAAGACATGTGTAGGGGTGAGGGTGGGTGGGGAGCAGGATGAATCTCTCTGTGGGCTACATTTATGGTTTTGTGTGTGCTTGGGAGCTCAGAGCTACACACAAACATAAACACTGCTGGACAGTCAGATTCTACAGAGGCATTGAGAAGAATATTTGGTGCTAGGGAAAATTGTGGCTGTAAATCCAAAGAAACAGAGAGAAAACTGAGCTTGGATTCTACTGTCCCATGACATCATTTCTGATGCAAATGAGAATGACCTGGAGTCGCTGTCCTGGAGTTAGCCCTCTTGCAGAGTAGTGCAGTGTCTGTGCTGTGTGCATTCCTGCAGAAATGTAATTGAATGAATGTAAAATCACTCCAGTTCACATCTCTTTGGGTTATTTTCATCTCAAATTGGGTCCTGTGAGGCTGCCTATCCACTCATCATACACCCATTTCCTTCTTCTTCACCTTCAATCCTTTTGACCCAACCCTGCTGAAGTGAGCCCCATTCCTCCACTCCCAACCTTCCCATGAGCCCCCTCAAAAATCCCCATTCCAAGCCTTGGCCTTTCCCCACCTGTCCAATTGACCCTTTTGCATGTCAGGCAGGGGAGAAGAGCAGAAATGCCTACTTAAACTTTGGCTAGTGGGGAGAGGTCAAGAAGAAAGACACCTTGTCTCTGCCCACATAGGGGAGAGAAGAGAAAAGAAGATCTCTCTTTCGGTGGGAAAGAGAGAAGGTGGTTCCAAGACAGGGAATATGACAGGGAAAGTATTCCGTTCCAGGAACTAAGACTGCCGCTAAGTGATTTGTGATTTACCATCCTCAATTCCTGGCAGTAAAATGGAAAATTTACTGTATTTCAGATATATTTTGGATTAAGCAGTTTTCTGATGCTTAACAACTATTTCTTACATCCTTTCACTGAGGGAGTGTGTTCCAGATTTTATACAAAATGCTAATAAATCAGGGACTTCCACACGGAGAAAACCGGCACTATAAAAGCACCAACCAGCCCCATCATTCATCAGCCACACATTGTGAATGTTCATTCCTACAAATAAACCAGTTATTCATAAATCTGAAGTTAAATCCAGCTGGTAGAGGGCTTATTGCTCCCCACTATAGCATCACTCTTTAGAATCTTATTACTGTTTATCTGGCATGTTGTTATTTAGCTTTTCCCATTTAGGGCTCAGCTGCTCGTTTAGCTCATGAGCACTTGAAGGCAATGGACCACAGCTTCACTGCAAGGTCTCCGCAGCTGTCAGGACAGTGTCTTGCCTCTAGTGCGACTGTCTATACACTTAGCAATTAATTTCTTCTTTGAAGCCTTTAATCAGTCCACGTTATAGGTAGTACAAAAACAAAATTCTGAGCAGCTCCCCATCTAGGCTCCCAGGTACTCACTCTGCATATTGGGACAAAAGGCAGAGCCCAGTTGAAGACCGGGCTGATGCAATCCTTCCAGACCCAGATATTCCCAACTCCAGAATTATGAACCTGCAGCCAAGCAGAAGACAATACAAAACCAACCTGCACCGATGCCAACCAGGGTCCCTGCAGGAACCAGGCCAGCACAAAATGCTAGAGAAATCGTGGTAGGGCCTGAGTGTAGAAGTCCCAGCCATTCACTGAAACAACCTGGACACAGCTACTCAGGTTACACAGCTATGCTGAGGGATTCTTGGAGGGGTCTAAGGAGTCTGGATTGATGTGATAGGAACCTGTGCAGTGGGAATCTGGGAGCTGGTCATGGTGACTGGCCGTTTTTGAGAATCTGGGCAGGTGTGAAACACAGTGCAGGAAGCCCCAGGCACCCGACATGAGGTCTGCGGAGAGCATTCATGTGTTTCAGAAGTTCAGTGATGGCACATCGAGGAGAGAATGGCAGGGCCGTCCTTTGCCTCATCACCCATTCTGGCATTGCTGATGCTCAGAGCTCCATGGGCTGTGTTCTTTGGCCATTAATGCTCACCTGGCAACAGTTTTATTGGCTTCCAACACTGCATATCTTTTTCACCTGCTGGGCTCTCAGCACTCGTTCTTGGCTTACATTAATCACAAATGCCAGTCTAATTAGATATTGCTGGTCCAGCAATGATTCTCAACCTTGGTTGCACAATGGAAACACCTGGGAAGCTCTTTAAACATTCTCATCCCAGGCTGCACCAATTAAATCAGAATATCTGGTGGAGGGATCCAGGCACCAATATATTTTTTTCACTTTCCCAAATAATGCATGTACGATTGCCATATTTAGTAAAGAAGAAAACAGAATGCCAAGCTAAATTTGAATTTCAGATAAACAAAACAAGTAATTTATTGTACAACATACTCCGTGCTATTTCAGTTTTTCCCAGGTTTAGATGTTTTTCTCGTGATTGCATTATGGTTATACGTTTGGGGAAGGAAGACCACAGAAGTATATCCTATGCACTATTTGGGACATATTTAAACTAAAAATATTATTTGTTGTTTATCTGAAATTTAATTTACATGGGATTGAAGCATTTTATCTGCAAACCCTATAAGCAGCCAAATAGGAGAGCCACTGGAATTGAGGAGAGAGAGCGAGAGAACAGATTAGAGGGATTAAGCTGCCCAGAAGCACTGCAGAAGACCTGGAGCACAACAACGGTCTCTTCTCAACATTTTACCAAACAGCGCCTGAAGATGTCTAAGGATCTAAAGCTGTAATGCACGTTTTCTTTTTACATCCTAGTAAAATGCTTTGTAGTCTGAATTTTCCACTGAATCAAAAGTTTGTTGATGTATATACTTAACACATCTAAGACACAATTTAATGTCAATATGCAGAAATAAGAAATAAGAATCTTTGCCCAAGGGAGCCAAATTTGGGAGTTCTGACTCACTGAGCAGGGGTGGAGCAAGTGAGAACAGAGGGAGTGTCCGGGACTATTGACAATTCTGTAATGCCTGGCATACCTTACAAACTTTATGAATACACGCACACACACAGACATATGTGTCTTTATGTGTCTTCATAGACATATATATGTATATATATATATATATATATATATTTCTCCCTTTCAAACTGATGAAACATTGGTGTAATTTTTTTCCCTTGAGTTTGCAGCAGTCGTGGAGATTTGAGTAAATTCCTCGCAGATCTTGAGAGGGTGATGGATAGAAAAACCCACTGAGCAGTCAATTTAGCAGACATCTATTTGATAAGACAAAGTATAAGGTAAGTCCATACTGATACAAATAAATGACTGAATACATAAATTAAGGGGGAAGAACAGGCAAGTGTTCCATTCAGAAGAATTCCAAATGGTTTGTATAGATGTGTACCCTCAAGAAGGACAAGCATAACTCTCACTCCTTAAGAGTGAGTTCATCAAACCAATTTCCTTCCAAAAGCACATGAAGGAAACAGGAAACTAGTAACGTTATAGGGGAGAAACCTGCCAATGCCACGTCAGCCAGGTTAATATCACGAAGGTTAACCTCCACAGTGATTAGTCCTGTTGATGGTGTGTCCCCATAAAGTGATGTGATGAGAATGGTGCTTTACCCTAAGGTCTTCCTCCCCAAAATGCATAACCTTCCTCTAATAATGAGAAAAACCTCAGACAAATTCCAAGAGAGGGGCATTCTACAAAATTCCTGACCAGTACTCCTCAAAACCATGACAGTCATCAAAAGCAAGGAATGTGTGAGAAACGCAGCCAAGAGGAGTCTTAAATGTAAGGAAGTATCCTTGGAAACATCTTGGAGCAGAAAAAGGACATTAGGTAAAAACTAAGAAACTGTGAATAAAGTGTAGGCTTTAATGATGCTTCCACGTTGGGTCATTAATTGTGGCAAATATACCATGCCAACGTCAGATAATAAAAGAGGCAAACAGATACGGGGTAGACAGGTACTCTCTGTACTATCTTTACAACTTTTCTGTAAACCTAAAACTATTCTACAAACTAAACGCTTATTTTAAAAAGTCTATTCAGCATGTAGTATATGCTCATGCTGCTCTACTCTTCTCCTCTCATTAACTTATGGATTTGGTATTTCCAGAGAATAAGTCATCACTCTGGAAACAAAGGTCCCCTTGCAAGGTGTACCACAGGGCATGGGAGAGCAGCGCAGGTACACAGAGCACACAGGGAGAACGTGGCCAAGATGATAACCAAGTGCAAGTCCCTGTGGGAACACAGAGAGAAAGAGAGGAATTCCTGCTGTGGAGCCCAGGGAGGAGATGGCCAGTATTTTCCCTGCATATGGGCGAATTGGTGTGATTTCAGCAGGCAGAGTTAGGCATCTGAATATCATTTAACCTAAGAAAGAGTTGAAGAAACTAGAGGTATTAGATACAAGTGAAGACCTCAAGTTGAGCAATGATCTGAGAGCTGACTTTGAATAATTGTGGGATACTCAAATGGAGGAAGAAAGCATATCTGTGATAGCTGCATTAAAAGACAATAACAGAATGGACCAGAGAATAATTCCAGAAGGCAGATTTGAGCTCCATAAAAGAAAGACATTTACAACAATTTAGTACCAAACCAAATTTTACTTGAAAAGAAAAAGAAACCCTCCCTCTGAAAAATTAGGATGGATCCAACAGACCAATGAGAAATATAGAGTGTCTGTACTGAACCAGAGATCTTCTACATTCACACTCTTTAAAAACATGATGACTAAGTCAGAATTTTAAATGTTTCAATGTATATTTTAATTATAAAAATATTAAATATAAATGGTGCATAATAATCTATAAAAACAATATATGATGTTTGTCCTCAATGAGCAAGTGAAACATATGGAAGAGAAATTCAGCCAAAACGTATTCCAATAAGCATCAATCAATTGTGGCGTCTCATAAAAGAATAATGAGAAGGAAACCGAAGTCAGATGAATAACAACAGAATGGCTCACTGCTTTGATGACAAACTCCATAAAAGCATGTCGTGTAGTCACATGAGAATCCTGGGAGCAAGCCTGGCAGAGCAAATTAATGTCTGTGTTAAGTCAGAACATTCTACAGAGATCTTGGGGAACAATATCTCATTGCCATCCGGTTAAGTACCATTGACAGGCATATTTCATAAGGATGACAAAGTCATTGATATGGGGGCAAAATGTATTGTGTCTCACCCATGGTGTCACAGTAAGGCTGTGATGTATTTTAAGCACAGGTCTTGCCCGCACTCCTTGCACAAAAGGCACTAACTCATTTTTCCAATGAATTAATACAGAGTCCCTCTCCAAGAAAGAGTGTAAATCTGCTGGCTTCTACATCCAGCTCATTCATCTCCTTCCCTTTCCTACAGGAGGGAGGGGAAGAGCTGGACACTGTTCCCCAGGCCAACTGCCTTGGGCCTGTGAGTCTAGTGACAGTTCCATGAGGTTGTCAGTTCCAAGGAGCAGGGTAGGTCTGGACAGGTCAAGATCCAGTCCCAATTCGGTGTGATGAACACGATACAATTGTTTGTTAGAAAATGTTGAAGAAAGAAAACATAATTCTAGAATTGCCCACGCCCATATGATTTGAAGAAAATTCATGTACAGCAGAGGTTCCCAACCATGGGTGATTTTGCCTACTTGGGAACACGGGCAATGTTTGGGTTGCCACACCTTGAAGGAAGGAGTGTCGCTCCTGGCATCTGAGTAGAGGTGAGGGGTGCTGCAAAACATCCTGCAACGCACAGGACACCCCAGCACAATTACACAACCTAAAATATCAGTGACATTGAGGCTGGGGAACCCTGCTTATAAGGAAAACGTCTTACAACACGCAGGACCCCCCAGCACAATTATCCAACCCAAATATCCATGACACTGAGGCTGGGGAACCCTGCATATAGGGAAAACATCTTACAATGCACAGGACCCCCAGCACAATGATACAAACTAAAATATCAGCGAAGCTGAGGCTGGAGAATGCTGCTTATAGGACGTCTCGGGCTTGGGCTTGAAAGCCAAACAGACAATATAGTTTCCCTGGACACATACCACCTGCAAGCCACGTACTAAGCAGCTGTTCACTATTACATGGGTGTTTCCTCTTCCTCGAATTCAGGGAAGTTCTTTCCTGGCGGCGGCAACTTCGGTTCCCTGCAGCCACCGCCGCCTCCATCGAGCAGGCAGCACCTGAATGACGTTCCTCCATCACTGGGTGGGGGCTGACGTCTGACTCGGCCCCGGCCACGCGAGTAGCCTTTCCACCGCTGCGTCTCAGGCCCATGGCACGACCTGACAGGGGGTCAGGGTAGGAAACACGGGGCAGGAACATCAAAAATGAAAGTCATCAGTAAGCCGGCTCGTGTCTCCAGAAAGGAACGCAAAGTCCTACAAGAAAGATGAGTCTCAGATGCCAGACCGAGAAGTTCACGCCGCATCATGTCAACACTGGGAAGCCACGAGTCATTTCCAACAGGGGGAATAATACGGAGAAAAATAGCAATTTTACGAAGAGTAAGTGAGATTTATACTATTTTGAGTCACACTTCACTCCACCCGCCCCCTCCCATTAACAAATATCCCAGGAAGATGCAAATTATGTCTTTCCTTTAGTTACACTGAAATCTCAAATTTTAAAGGCTAAGAACATAGATTGATTTTTTTTGTTTTTATTCATGGAAAGTCATTAAAACAAATATATTTTCTTCTCTTTATAGTTCATCATCATAATAACTAAATATGAAGTTTTCCCTTGTATCCCCTTTAATAAAACTGCATTAGGAAATCTAACATGTGAAACAGTGCTGTTGGGTTGTGTTGATTAAATCACTCGTGGTACAAATAAAATGCCTCGCCTTAGGGAGCAAATGTGCAGTCATAGTGCCCAGGTGATAATCATACCAGATTTTCCCAATTGATGGGAGACCCTCATTTTCAGCCAATGTTCAGTCACTTCTCTAATTTCTCACTCTTAAATAATCTTATTTAATTCAGTCAAAATTACGTTCTTTATCACCAATTACAATTTTTAATGTGGATATCTACTTCACAGATCAATTTTGAGCAGAAAAAGTTAACATTACCTATGACTGAAAGGGCATAAAGTTATTTCAAAATGAAAGCAGGATCAGAGCAAAGTAAAGGTTTTGATTTATTTCAACAAACCCCTATCAACCCATTGTCCAAGCGTGTATCAGTTTCCAGTACATTAACATGGGAAACCAACCCACAAAACCTAGTATTCTTATTGTAATAATTGTGACTTTTATTCAGAAATTATCTGGTGGGGATGCCACGCATGGTCCTAACATTCCACATGCCAGGGCATCCATATCACACCCTGACTGCTTACATGGAGGGGAGGAGAACCTCAAATTACCTGGTGAGTCACAGAAGTGGAGGCCATGTGGGAGTCTTATGCATTAAATCAGGATGGCATTTTATTTATCTTAGACCCCCTGTGCTATGACAAAGTGTCTGAAACACAGTAACTCCTCAGTAAGTACAGATATATTACAAAAATAAAATATTTATGACTTAAGAAATGACTTGTGAATGCACCTATTTTTTCCTCAAATTGTAAATTCCTCAAGTCTATGTGGCCAGCTCCCCATAGTGTTTGCTGAAGTGATCTGAAAACTCCTCCTTAAGTAGAATTGAGTCTCGTTAATAAGGACAACCTCTTACAACAGAGCTGAAAGCTCAATAAACCAGAAGCTCACATAAGTGGGTATAACAATTTATTCTGACAGGAGATAGCGCCAGAAAACTCACTTTTAAAATCCTAATTGAAACCATTTCTAAATGTGCACTTGCAGTCTTCTTCCAGATTTAAGTCTGGAGGAGCCTAATTGTGCCTTTCTTTGGTAACACGTCTGCACAATAATGTTCTACAAGAGAAGAGAGTAGAGATTTCTCCATTCTCCTCCCACCATCTCTCCTCCATCTAGCTGACACAACATGAAGAAAACCTTAACTGGGAAATGGGAAGGAGCAGATGGGTGAGGAATTCTATGAATTCAGGTGAAACACAGCAATTAATAGAGTTTTAAAGTTCCCACCAGAGCCAATTGTGTTCAGCATTTTTCAAACTAAAATAAAGATATCTTGTTGGATGGCATTGATGCCTAGTGGGCAGAGTGAATTCCATTATTCACGGAGGTGGCTTTGGATCTGTGGATTGAGATGAAGTAAGATTTTTCTTGGCCTAAATTTGGGACTTGTGATCTGAAAAAGTCAAGTCTAAATACAAGGACATCGGTTCTCTTCCCTGAGTATAGAATCATTCCCAAGCCTACACATATATAGACATATTTATAAATATCTAAAACTGGGCCAAAAATAAAAAGTCTCTCTGTACCCTGGAGCTCCTTTCATGTTTATTTTCTGTCACCTACCTATAAACTTTGTGGAAGAGTAATCTAGTTCAGAGGTTAGCATATTCCCTAAGAGAATTTCCAACAGCTATAATCTGTCTCACATGGTTTAATATCTAAAAATTTTCATTACAAATTAAAATAGTTACAAGGAATATAATTTCTCCTGGTCATATTGACATTTATAAATAAAAGATATATCACTCTTTTAAATGTATTCAGCTAAACATAAATACTACATGGAATTCATATTTACCTTCATCTATTTTTTTAAAAAGGCATGAACAAGCCCTTTAACAATTACAATATCATTCTTTTTATTAATATATAATAGCTGTATGCATTTTCTGTGATAATTTAATACATTCATATAATCAAATCAAAGTAACGGATATCCATCACCATAAATATTTATCTTTTCTTTATGGCAGGAACATTTAAATTATTCTATTCCAGCTATTTTGAAATGTACAATGGATTAATGTTAACTCTAGTCATCCTACTGATCTGAAATTGTATTTTCCTTCCACTTACTACATGGCATTTAACATTAATATTAATGTAATTTACTTTTACGCTTGAAAGTCTTTTATTTATAGCTCTATCACACTCTTCTGCAATGAATATATAAAGTAGACACAATTTGAAATACATTGATTTTATTTTCTGTGACCATGGGCTCTAACTGTGAAGAACTTTTCTTCTGGATTACATTAATATTACATGTATTATTAGAACATGACCAATTGGTCCGAACGACATGAACACAATCTACATTGCAATTAGCAATCTTTAAACACAAAAAGTAAGTATTGGGAACACATCTCAATGAAGTGAAGGGTGACTGCACTAAAGGAGATATTGAATTTCCTTTGGTTGCCAGGAAGATTTTGTCGGCTGGGGCGGTGTAGCAAAGCAAGACTCTGGATGGGTCAGGGGGATTACGAAAGTGGAGTAAGAAAAGAGAACCTTCAACCAGAAGTACCTTATTTTGCAGGTAACTATTTAAAGGTATCAATTTTAGTACCTGCAGAAATTGAGGATAGGGAAGTTAATTTCCTGCAAATGATCTATCTCTGTGTCTCCCATGAAAAGCTCTGCATATCCCCAGGGAATGCATACCCCAGTTTGACAACTGGCTTAAATCAGAGAATCTCCAGCCACATGAGGTTTTCAACCCAATGCATTCTAGGAACAACATATTAGATCTTCTCGTTGAATTTATTTTTATCAAAAAATGAGATAATAATTTTACCTTACTAATATTTAATATGGATTGACACTGGCTCTACATGTCAGAAGGACTCCGGTTTTCTGAAGAAAAGAGTGGAATTCACATCACTTGTTCACTCTTAGCATTTTAACATGCTGACCCGTGCCTAATTAAGCAGATTAATACGCCTTATTATTTAGTTTAACTATGAACATGAACAAGTAAGCTTAAAGAGATATTTGAAAGAAACCAAGGATTGAAGATAATTCTAATACGGCAAGCACAAACAACTCAAAAGAAGTTGAAGCAGTAATGTTTCACTGCCCTTGAAGCCCTGAGACTGTGCCAAGCCCAATTTCCCATCCATCTGCTCCTAATTCCCAGTCCAAAAGCTCATCATCTCTTGTCAGACTAAAGGGAAGGCGGCTTAAGTGATTTCTACCTTCACATCTGGCTAGCTCCTTCCATCCCTGACACCAGACTCAGGTGCCTGACTCCGATCACTCACTTCCATGTTCCACTACAGCATTTGGTGGCTCCTAGCACAGAAAACAGCACTTTACCTTCTCACCACCTACCCAGGGGCCTCTTCAACCAGGTCACAGGTGATGTTCCTAGAAGGCGGTCTCTTCCAACTGCCTAGGAATCACACTACCTGACTCTCCACTGAATGGGCACTTTACCATTTCTCCTCTCTCTGCAGTCCTCCAACTCCTCCTACTCATCCCCACGTTCAGCTCAGGGCCTTACTTCCTAACCACTCAGAACGCTGAAGTAGTCAGAAAAGGATGTGCACATATTCCCCACTTCCCGTCCACTCACATGCTACCTTCCTGCTGGTCACTGCAAATGGAGTCCCCATGCTGCAATCTAAATCCAGCCCTGCCCCCATGCCCTAGATCCCATTTTTTTCTTGCGTGCTCAAGTACAGTCATGCACTGTATAACAATGTTTCAGTCAAAAATGGGCTTCGTATATGACAATGGTCCCATAAGATCATCATCCTTTATATTTACTCTACCTTTTCTGTTTCGATACACAAGTACTTGCCATTGTGTTATAATTGCCTACACTAGTCAACATTCTAGACAGATTTATAGCCTACGATCACTAGACTGTACCACATAGCCTAGGTGTGTAGTAGGTTTGTGTAGGTCCACTCTGCAATGTTTCCACAATGAAGAAATTGCCTAACAATGCACTTCTCAGAATATATTGCTGTTGTTAAGTGATATGTGACTATATATTATTCTACCTCTCTCTCTCCTCCTTATCCCCCTGCACACACACACACACACACACATGCACACACACACACACACACACACACACACAATCATTGCTATCGACAAAGATGCCTTTCATTTTTCCCACTATTTTTTGAAAACTTTCACTGGGTTTGGGACATATGCTGTTTGTCCTCTGCCCTTACCTCTTCAGTGCACGTAAACCCTACTTCTCCCTGTCAGCCATTATTCTTCAGCTGAGGACTTTCTTTCTTCTGTCTCAGTTTTGTGCCAGCCACCCACTGCAGGCCAAAAGTGCCAGTAAATTCACATTCCCTGGAACACCCTCCAACGAACAACTGACAGGTGTTGGTATATACACAGCACATCTCTAATTCCCCTCAGCTTGGACAACATGGCGGGCACTGAGGGTGTCCCGTTCCCAAAGCTTCCCTGCTGGATTGAGCACCGTCTCCCAAAATGAGAGCTGGCGTGGTAAATCCTCCTTGTAAAGAATGCTGCTTCCCTACTCCAACTTCCTGCTCCCCTGCTGATGTTCCCTAAACATCCCAAATGAGCCCAGACGGGAATAGGATCCCAGTTCCCTCCCCAGATACTGTTCCAATTTTCCATTCCCCTTTACAACAAAACTCCTCAAAATCGTGGTCTCTTGCTGGTGCCCACAATTCCTCTCTTCCCACTCCCTCTTAAACCCACAGCAACCAGGCTTTCCTTCTCACGTCCCACTGAAATGGTTCATGTAGAGGTAACAACGGCTGCCATGTTGCTGAATCCAGTGGTCCAATCTCCGGCCTCATCTTAGCTGGCCAGTCAGCAGCATGTGACTTAGATGATTCTTCCCAAAGCGTTTTGTTCAGTGGGCTTCCTGGACACCAGGGCTCCTGGTTTGCTGCCTTCCTCACTGGACACACTTCCTCCGTCTTTTTTGTTGGTTTCTCAACTTCCTGACCTCTTAGCATTGGAAGCCCCAGGGCTCAGTGCTCAGTCTTCTTTCCTTTACCTATATCTACCTTTAAGTCTTTAAATACATTCTACACACTGAAGACTCCTGGAATTTAGATCTTCAGATGTGATTCCTACTCGACATCCACTTGGATGCCCAATAGATATCTCCAGCGCAGCAGTTCCAAAACTGAACCAGTCCTCCAGTCCAACTGTAGTCTTACCCACTTCACGGGATGAACGTTCCCTTCTTTCCAAGGCCCACACCAAAACTCTTCAGTTCAGCTTTGGGTTACTCCTTTTCTTACATGCAACAAATCCTGATCAGTCCTTCAGAATATATACAAAATGTGATCCCTTCCGATTCAGCATTATTCATTACCTGGGTTGTTACACCAGCCTCTGAAGCATTTTCTCTGCTTCTACCCTGTCCTCTCTAAGTCTGTTCTCAACACAGCAGCCAGAATGATCCATTTATACTTAAGTCAGATCATGCCACTCTTCTTGTCAAAGATCCTCCAGCAGCTCCTCTTCTCATTCAGAATAAAAGCCAAAACCCTATCATGGTCTTCAAGGCTCAACACAGTTGAGTCTCTCTGATTTAATCTCCAACTACTCTTGTGCCCTTGAACTTCATTCTAGCCGTTGACCACCTTCCCTCTGTGAATACAACAGCCTGTTCCTGCCCCAAGGGTCTGCTTTTGCTCTTCTTTCTGCCAGAGATGCTCTTCCATTAGATTCTGCTTCTGTTATGCTATGATATTTACTTATTTATGCTGTTTACCATCTGTCTCTCCTGACTAGAATGTTGGTTTGTGTTTTCACAGCTACAGGAGGGCACCTGGAAAAATATCTGACACAGAGCTGATATTCAATAATAAGAATATGGAGTGAATGGATTTCTCACCCCTTTTATTCCCAAACATCCTAATTTCCACTTAAAATATATTACTCCACTGCCTCAAACATGCCCTCAACCTGTTCACACTCTTGCCTTCGCTCATGCAATTTTCACCGTTTCTGAAATCCAAACCATCTCCTCATTAATATAGAATCCAAGTTCACATCCTTTGTGAAGCCCAAGCAGAAGTCATCTCTTTCATTTTGGTTTCTAAAGTCCTTTTACTTTGTTTCTCTCTAATATATAGTAATTACTTATAACTGTTGTAAAGTCCTCAACAGTCTTATTTGCTATTGCTTGAGTGTGTGTGTGTGTGTGTTTTTGCTGTGTATACAGCACCTGGCAGAGGTTCTAGTGTCTAACATGTATTAACAGATGTTTGAAGCAACAGTGGCTCAAAGAGATTAAGTGGCTTGCCTGGTATCACTGAGTCACTTCAGAAAGTTTTGAGACCTCTGAGTGTCCTAACTCTAAATTCAGTGGACTTTTTGCCTCCCCCAGCTTACATATCTTATTACCTTCAAAAACAGAACACACTACTAAAACATTTCCATTGCACGGGATGTTAATAACCATCATCTGGACTTTTGCAGTAGAAGGAAAGGATCTGAATTTTTTCTGTTTAACCTGAGAGAACCCATGAATACCAAAGAACTTTCCAGAATTCCCAAACTTTAATATGCATACAAATCACCCAGGCATTTGGTAAACTGAAGAATCTGCAGTAGATCTGGGACAGGGCCTGAGATGCTACAAGTTCATAGTTAATGTCACTGCTATTGATGAGAGTGAAGTTATATACAACCATTCGTTAAGCTCAATTCCCCAGTTTTCCTAAGGAACAAAGAAATTAAGGCAACGATTTATAATCTTGGCTGTGTGTTGGAATTAGAAGGAAGCTTTAAAAAACCACTGATGTCTGAGTTCTGCCTCCTCGGATTCCAATTTAGTTGGACTGGGAAGCAGTCTGGACACTGGAATTTTTTAAAACTCTCTGATGAATCTAGTCTGCAGCCAAGGCTGAAGACCACTGTTGTAAGTGATTTGCTTTATGACTGCAGTGGGAACGCTGAGGACAGACATTCAGGCCACATAATTCACTGGCCAGTGTCCACCTGAGACCAGGCTAGACTCACCTTCAGAGTTGCTAACCCTCTGCCAAAAGTGATGATAATTTTTAAAAAATATTCTCCTCTACAGCTGCTATGGATCAGGCAGTGTTCTGAATACTTTTTAAATATTATTTTATTAACCCCACATAACATATGGTACAAACTATTATTATCCTCATTTCACACTGAGGCATGGAGAGATTAATTAATTTGAGAACATAATTCAATATTCCAAACCAAGTATTATGGCTCTTGGGCTCACACATTTAACCAGGAAACTTTACTGCCTCCCCACCAAGAATATTCGGTAGCTTCTGTTAAAAGCTGAACTGAGTTCCACCCCTCCCCCACCCCTTTAAATTCATATGTTGAAGCCCTAAACCCTAAAACTTCAAAATTTGACTATATTTGGAAATAGGACATTTGTAGAGGTGATTAGGATAAAATGAGGTCGTTAAGGTGGGCCGTAATCCAATACGTCTGATGTCCTTATAAGAAGAAGTTTGGAAACAGGATGCATGCATTGAGGAAAGACCCTCTGAGAACATGATGACAAGGCAGCCATCTGCAAGCCAAGGACAGAGCTTGAGAAGAAAAGAAACCGACTGACTCCTTGATCTTGGACTTCTAGCCTTTAGAACTTTGAGAAATGCATCTCTGTTGTTTTAGCCAACCGGTCTGTGGTATTTTGCTATAGCATCCCCAGAAAACGAGAGCCCTAACCTACTGCAGTTTGCTAAGTACAAAAGCTAGAAGGCTGACGTAGTAACTGAATCAGGCTCTTTCTTTTCATTTGCCCCAGGCAGAGCACAGAAATACTGCAGATACCCAAGAGCTCCACAAGCACCGTCTGATCACTGACCTGCTGGGTGGGCTATTCGAAGAGCCTCCAATTGGCATACCAAGCCCAGCCTTCTCTCCTCTAATTCTCCCTTCTCTCAGGGCTGATGGTGTCACCCATCTTTTACAGATCTCCCGTGGGTTCCCATGGCTGCAGAGGATATGTGACACCTTAGCTCAGCATCCAAGGCCTTCGCAATGTGGCTGACCTCCCTTTTATGCCTCCTCCCCTCTCCACCTCTTCCCCACTATCCTCCTTTCATCTACCCCCCAAATGTAGACTCCATGTTCCAGCCAAAACGCACACTCACTGCCCACTGCCATCCTGGAGTGCTCCTCCCTCAACTCTCCTCTTCTTTGGTCAAAATCTCACTTTTCTTGTAAGAACAAACTCACACATGTCTCACCACATGAAACACAGAGCACCGTATTTCACCAGCATGACTCTCTCCTCCCGTGCCCTCCAAGGTACCCTGTGGAGACCTCATGACAACACCTGTCACAGAGAGGCTTGGGATTCTAACAGTTGTTACATATGAGCTCTCTAGGGTCAAGGATGTATCTTATTTCACTCTGCCTCCTGGGCACCAGGAGCAGTGCCTCACACAGGTGTTTGGTAAACGTTTATGTACCCAAATTTACTAGGTATAATGCACAATTATGTTCCTGAAACACTGTCCTTTTGGAATGCCTGCAGAATGCTCAATGTAGCCTTTAATGAGAGTTGTGTGAACCATTTACTGATTCACTAATCAAATCTCAAAAATAACTAAAGCAGCCAAAATACAAGATAAGAATATAAGCAAATTATCCAGTAACCAAGACATTCCCTCTCACTCTTGTATGAGCTCAGAGTTGATTATGGCACATCTCTTTTAGAATCTACAAACTGGCCCAAGGGGACAACGAACCCATAAAAAAATATGAGGAAGGCAAGTGTTTGTAAAGCCATTACAGTACAGGGCTGGACATATTTCACACCAGGAATGCAAGATGTGTTCTCTCTAGAGATCATGTCATTCCTGAGTGTAGCCAAGGTTTGGAATCCCTGCCTCCCTCCTTCACTTTGCATTTTCTCAATTTCAGACCATTAAGAGCTGAGAAAGGGGTTCAAATATCACCAAATGCAAAATGTTCCAAAGAAGTGGT
Organism: Cheracebus regulus; assembly: GCA_963574635.1. NCBI lineage: Eukaryota > Metazoa > Chordata > Mammalia > Primates > Pitheciidae > Cheracebus > Cheracebus regulus. The sequence goes on from CAUYQU010030593.1 coordinate 19,514, forward strand.
TTACAATGATGTACGTTCTCAAGAAACATAGCCTCCGCTTTTGAAGGAACTTCTTCCACAGTTTTTGTCTGTCTGCGGGCCTCCAGATGTTTTGACCTTGACTAAATCAGTGCTGGCTGTCTAGAAGTGACCCCTCCTTCCCTGGCATTTCGGCTACTCTAGTCAATCTTCCCTCCTCGCTTGGCCATGAGCTATTGTGTTTCTGACCTATCAGGGAGGACAGGACGGCCTTGGAGATCTTTATGGTCACCTGTGTGTTTAGCACCTTGTAATTAATCAGTGAATATCTGTTGAATTTAAAAGGAAAGAATGCATCTAGATGAGAAAGAGTTCTAAATTGTCATCATACCTATTAGTCAAAAATCAGGCTTTCCCCACCCTCACAAGGCTCTGCTTCTTCAGACAGGCCGACGGGTCCAGCCAGAGACCAGCAACAGCAGCAGGAATGATTATTAGAAAATGTGTCAATGCAGATTGCTTGTATATGATGGCTGCTTAAAAAAATCAATCAACTTCCAAAATATCACCAGCTGCTTTGAATATTTTGTTGGGACTTTGCCTTTATTTCCTCTGTGATCGTTTTGAGCTCAGCAGAGGGGAAGGGAAAAGGGATTGCTGGGTTTTTTTGCTCTCAGAGACTTTTTTTATATTTCATATTCTTCTCAGTGACTGCGCAGTTCCGAAAGCAAAGTTAAACCATGATACATTAATTTTTTTTTCAAGTTCTCCCAAATACTGCAGGTGAATTTATACTTAGGCAAAAGGAAGGCAACAAGTGCCTGAAACTGTGCTGGGCTCTGGGGAAAGAGTTGGAAGGCTAGTGTCTGGAGTTTTCCAGGGGACAGAGGAGGAGAAAAGCAGTGAACACGAAGAAATGCTTTATGATCTAGTTGAAAAGTACAGTGAAAAGGGGTCAAAAGGAGTGCAGATACAAATCTGATAGAGTATTTTTACAGACACCTTAGCCCAGTGGGAGAGAGGAGATTGAAAGAAGTGTCAGGAAGGGGGTTCCTCAAGGAAGTTGTATCTGGGCAGAGTGGAAGTTAATTCTACATTCAAGTGCAGCAGAGCATCTGGCCAAGACATCGAAAGAGAAATATAAAGAGCTAATAAACATATGGGGAAAATGACTATACTGACAAATGTCCATCAAAGTATCAACAAGATATTATTTATTTCAAATATGATATTAACAAAATGAAACTCTTTAGTGATAGCCAGAGTTCACGTAGATATGAGAAATGAACTCTCCTATACATTGGCAGTCAGGGTATACATTGGGCAAACTGTTGTCAAGAATCATGTGGTAATTTTCTGTTTCTGGCATTTGTTGTCTTTCTGGGGTAATGAATTAACAAAAGTGTGGGTTATATAGGTATATGTGCTTGCCAAACTCATCAAGCTGTATACGTAAGATGTGGTGTTTCACTGCTTATAAAGTATACTTCAATAATAAAAAGTAAAGAAATCATAAATTAATGGATTTGCCAAGCTAAATGTACCTGGGCATTCACTACCACATTATTTGTAATAGCCAAAAGGTGCAGGTAACTCAGGTGTTGGCCAACATGGACCTAGGAGAATAAATACGATGTATCTATTGAATGAAATATTAGGCAGTTGGTTAAAAGAATGGCAACTAAATACACATAAATATCAACAAGGGCAGTGTCTCTCAAGTGTAGCATGCATTAAATCACCCAGAGCACTTGTAAAAACATGGATTGCTGGTCCCCATACCTAGAATGTCTCAGTCAGTATGTTTTGGATGGGACCCAGGAATTTGCTTTTCCAGTAAGTACGCAGGTGATACTGATGCTGTGGGTCCAGGGAGCACATCTCGAGGACCACTGGGTTAGAGGAATTCCTACTGGGTGTTACTTCATCAGAATAGGCTCATAAAGCCTTCCTTGTGTCTCACTCCCTCTTCTTCCTCCTTATTATCACACTCGCCATCATCATCATTATGATCACTGCCATCACCACCATCACTGATAGAGCAGGTGCAGGGAGAAGCAGAGTGTGGCTCATGCACACACTCCTCTAAGGGGAAGCCTTATCTGTCTTTTTCACAATCCCAAATGACTTTGTTTCTAACTAAGCCCTGAAATTACGTTTATGCACAGCTTCCCTTATGCATTGTAAATATCTTAAGTGTATGAATCTATTCTTTGTAACCATAGACCTGTGGCAAATACAGAGTCAACTGCCCTTTCCAGGAGACCGGCACGCCTGCCAGCTGCCTGTCAGTGACTCCTTCCTGGGCCCAGGATGCAGGACTCTAACCTGACCAACAGGACCATGCATGGAGGGCCAGTCCCCTTGACAGCTTCTCCACTGGACTCGATCGAAGCTGCTCACCGCGCCCATCTTCCCTAAGAGCTTCCAGGGCTGCATGTTCTCATATCCTCTTGGAGAGTAATGACCACCAGGCAGGGACCTTCCTTCCTGCCTTAGTCCTTCACCTTCATGTCTTCTTAGCTTTAGACTTCAACTTCTCCAGGAGGCCTCCCATGATTTAGCCCCACTTTCCTACATGCGCACATACTAGTCCCCCTCTTGCAAAAAGATCTCCTCATAGCACTTAACACACTAAATGTTACTTCCATTTGTGTGCCTGTCTGAATTCCCACTAAAACATAAACTCCATGAGGGCAAAAATCCCATTTTTTGGCTGACCACAGTATCCCAAGAGCTCAGGACTGATGTTCCACAGCCCTTTCTTTAAAAATAAAGTAGAATAAATATTTCCTCTTATTTTGAGACAGGATCTCATTCTTGCACAGGCTGGAGTGTTGTGGTGTGACCACAGCTCACTGCAGCCTCAACCTCCCAGGCTCTCAAGTGACCCTCTCACCTCAGCTTCCCAAGTGGCTGGGACTACAGGTGCATGCCATTTGCACCTGACTAATTTTTGTATTTTTTGTAGAGATGGAGTCTCACCATGTTGCCCAGACTGGTCTCGAACTCCTGAGCTCAAGTGATCCACCCACCTCAACCTTCCAAAGTGCTGGGATGACAGGCATGAGCCATGACACCCAGCCAAGAAATATTTCAAGAAGAAAAATCTGGCATTGAAATAAAAAATGCATTAAAAGCTTCAAATAGTGCCTAAGGAGTCCCGATTAAATGTCTACTTTCTATCTCTCCTTTAATCTTGATTTACAAATTTGATTGAGTATCTTTACAGACACCAAAAATTCCAATCTTTTGATTATTGATTAATGTTAAGAGGCTTTGGCTGGTCAGAGTGTCGAAGGTTTTATCTGGCATCACAATAAGGTCTAAGTCTTTTTCATTATCCCACAATGTACTTCAGACCCCTGCACAGTATGACAGAGGAGATTCTGTCTGGAATTTCCACGCCTTTGTTTCACTTCCATCTCTTTGGTGCTTCAGCATGACGTGGGGCCACCTAGCCCCTGAAGGATTCCGCCTTGGATTCATTCCTCAGAACTAGAATCCCCAAAACACTGCAGCAACTTACAAAATCTTACCACTAATTAGCAAATCCACTGCAGCCCTGATCATCTGAACGGCAGCTTCTTTGCAACTTGTTCTCTTCTTCTACCTTCCAGTGAAAATTTCTGAAAAAAAAATCATCTAATTTGATATGTTCTGCATTACATTTCCATTTTCCTTTCATTCAATGTAATCTACTTTCCTTTGGTTTTTAATATCGATGTTCAATTCTTACATATTCATTCTAATGAGTTTTTTCCCCACTGAATTATTAAGAGCTGTGAGCTGTAGAGGGATACACCATACGTATATACCACATTTTGTTTATCCATTCACCCATTATATAGTTGGAGACTTGATTGGCTTCCACCTTTTGGCTGTTGTGAACAGTGCCGCTATAAACATGGGTAAAAGGATTATTTTTAAATTGCTAGGTAAGAGCCAATGCACATCCATTTCAGTTGGAGAATTCAAAACAAGAGAAACACCTGATTGCCAAAGATTGCATCTTCGATGAAAAAGTCTTCCAAAGGTTTCTGTCTTCCCACGCCTCCCTTTAGAAGGCTCTACCCTTCCTCGTACTCCAGTCTCCTGCATATACCCCAACAGCTGTGGGTTCCGCCTATTCCTCTGGCTCCCTCACCCCTTCTACTAGAACTGTTCATTAAGGAATCCGTATTTCTGAAACCCAGACAGCCTCAGTTCCAGAGGGGCCCGAGGTGACATAGCAGTGGGGACGGCCGTGCCCAGAAGCTTTCAGACACAGCTCCTGTGACTGCTGACACAGCCCAGGGCTCCTGTGTCATCTGTCCGTGCCTCACTCCCGACACTCACTTACTTCCAGTTAACTCCAACTAACTGATGACATCCAGTATCCAGTGACTAGAAATAACCTGAGCTACGGATTGGAAGCCAAGCAAAGGCTGTATTTGTATGGGGAGAAAGTGGTTGCCTGGAGAGGAAAAGCTATTGGGTGGCTTTTATTAAATTTCTTCTATTTTTAGAAAGATTAAAGGAAATAAATCATGACCTTCACAAAATCCTTCCTCCTGAAATCTCTTATTATGTTGACATCCTATAATCCTATTACAAATTACAAACGAGGTGTTTGGGTGCAGAGCAGGCCTGGGCACAGATCTGTGGGGGATGGTGCTCAGCTGCATCCCACGCTGCAGGCAGAGGGTGGCTTGTGTCTGGGCTCTTGGCCTTTTCCATCTTGTTTCTTGATGTCTTGAGCCCAGAGTCTAGGGCAAAGAGACCTTCAGATATAAGAAATGTTTGGCTGCAGCTGCCTTGGAAATCTTTCCTCAAATGCACTTATGAAAGGAAAAAATATATATATCTCATAGTGTAGTAGCTATGGGAATGTGTCCTGAAGCCACCACGTCAGGTGAAGAACAGAGATCACCCGGCTAGTGGGGACCACATGCAATTGTAAGACTGGACTGCAACATGCTAACCAGTGTTCCTCTGAACTAAAGAAAATGTATAATTTTTCTATCTCATTGATAAATATTTCTAACACTCTCAACATTAAATGGAATTGACGAGTGATGAGTGGAGTATGCTCTTCCATTAGTTTTAATATTTTTTGAAGATAAGTTTTATGCCTATGTGAATTGCTGCTAATATATTTATTTTAGATTGTGAGCTTCAGTCATAAAAAAATAATAACAATTTTTATTTTCCGGACTTCTGTTCATGATGAATTTGCCATTATAGAAGACCCACTGGGAAACTGTAAGAGATATTTTATTTCTATTTTTGTGGAGGTATTACATATTCTTCAAATATTTTGGTCCTCAATCATTTTCAGGCTCGATCATTTTTTTTAAAGCCGGCAAGAAGAGAATTGCAAAGATGAAGGAAAAATCAGCAATACTATGGCCCAAAAGCTTCAGCTGGAAACCCCCATCTGGGTCTCAGATATGGTCACTGACACAGATAGGAGCTGGGGCTGGAAAGTCACCCCCTTCCAAGGCCTGGGGGTTGGACCCTGTCTCTTGTGTTGAGAGGGTCCCAGTGCAGTCTGGGGCAGCTGTTCCATGAAAGACAGTCAGTCTTATCCAAGATCAGGATCTGAAAGGTTTATGGATTTAAAAATAAAAATGAGAAAATGAATAGACAATATCTGTCATTGTTTTCAAATAGATATAAACTATAAAGAAGAGAATATTGCCTAGAGGCGTTCAGGGGAAAAAGAGAAGTTTTTATTTCACTGGAGAAATACTTTATTTGTTCCCAAATGGGGTTTTTTTCCTGTGGGCCAGGCTAATATTATGGTTAAACTGTAATAAAAAAAAAAAAACAGGCAAAAAATGATTCTAGCAGATTCCTATTTGGTTGTAGTATGCTTTCAAATCTGTTAGCATCCATTACATGTCACAGCCCCGGCAATGCTCTTTTTCCTGGTGAAACTAGCCTTTTAAAACACTTGCATTAAACATTTTGTTAAACCATCATTGTTGGAGTTGAAATCACACAGAAGGAAAAAACAAAGAAGGAAGAGAAGGAGAGAGGAACAGAAAGAAGGAAGAGGAACAAAGAAGGAAGAGAAGGAGGGAGGAAAGGAAGAAAGATGGGTGGGAGGAAGGAAGGAAGGTGGGAAGGAGGGAAGGAGGAAGGGAGGGAGGAAGGTCTCTGACTATAAGCTTTAAAATTCTTCCTACAGGGTTTATTAAGGCTCACTTTGTGACCAGCCAGTTTCCCTGGTATTTTATCTTTTAATCTCTAAATAAACAAATGAGACTTAACTGAGCAACACTATTAAAACACTGTCAGGCTCCAAGGCAGTGAGACTGTAGCCTCTCAGATCTCACGACAATTTAGAGACGATGGCCAGGAGGCAGCGAGGGGCTGGGCATGGCTATTCTTGGTCACAGCATCACCGCCTGGGTCCCTGAAGATGCCAGCAGCAGCAGGCCCCGTGTCCTTGGGCAGTTTCTAGTCCACCCAGTCTCCTCACCAGCCAGGACCATGAGCACCATGAGCGGGGAGATGAGAGAGGGCAGTCGTGAGCCTTTCTGGAACAGGACACAGAGATGTGTTGGTGCCGGAACTGATGCCTGTGTCCTCAGGAGCTGGCCGGGGGGGGGTCGGTGTGCATGGAGCCTGAAGCCACAGGGACTGTGACTCTGGAGGTGTGTGTAGGTCTCTGCCCATCTCCACGCTGGCTAATAGCATCTGGGCTCCAAGGACCTCCCTGGAATTGTCTATCAGCTGACAAACTCATGCCATGGCCATCATTTTGTTATTTGCCCATTCAATAAACATTTAGAGAGCACCTGCTAAGTAGTTGTTAAACAAAGTCCTTGCCCCTGTGGAGCCTTCACTAGTCAACGCATTCGTTTTATTTTTGAAGTTATTACCATCATGATTATTACTGAGACTCCCTAACCTGAGCATGCTGGTGTCAGTTCTACATGTGAGTGAGGCGCTTATGTGTCACTCACTGTAAGTCAGGACTGGGAGCTCACGCTCCCCTCCTAAGCAGGGCGAAGCCCCCACAGACAGCGGCTGTTTCCTCCGTACCCACATTAGTTCTGTTCCTTGTCTGTAAACCAGAGAGAAGGTGCTGGCCAGAGCGGCACACAGGTTTCCCTCTGGTTTTGCAGGTAGCATCTTCCCGCAGGGCTGTGCTCAGAGAGAAGCTCGAACCACACATCCAGCTTCTGTGGTCCAGCGTGCCTTGGACACACCAGGACAGGGTGACTACAGAGGATCATTTGGTGCTGTCTTCTGTCAATCTAGAGGAAATGTGTCACACATCAGGCACAAACCCCAAATGTGAAGAGCCAGTGTAGAATTCATGAGAATTCAAAACACAAGTATCAGCCTTGGCCAATACACCAGATGGAAGTTCATTCATTCCTTCCCTTTGTGAGGCAGCCCTCGCGAAGGCAGACCCCTCTCAGTGCTGAGTGAGCCAGCCAGAGAGGAAGGCAGATTCACGGCATCAGAAGCAAGGCTGAGTCTTCCCTGTTCCAGCTTCAGTAAGAGCTGAGAACCAGCAGGCAGCCCCCTGGATGAGGTGAGGCCTTTCTGCCAGGCAGCTGGTCAGCAGGGCCACTCCTGGCCACTGCTCTTCCATTTTCGGGTAGGACCAGCAGTGCTGGCCCTCAGGAGAGAAGGCAGGACCTTTAAATAGAGCATGTTGCAAAAACACTTCCTCCCTTGCTCCTATAGACATTACCCAAAGCTTCTCCTAATGGGGTGGTCCATAGGGTTGCAGCCGCTGCACCTCTGATTCACTGGCTCCTGAAGCTGTATTGCCCTAAAATACAGCAAAGTCAGAGCAGTACAAAGCTCCGCACAGTGGAGAAGGCATTCTTGGTGGCCTGTTTCTCCCCCACAGTGAGAAGCAGCCAGAGTTCAGGCATAGCAGAGATCATGGTTTTGCACTAAAAAATGTGCAAACAAGCCCAAGGCTTCCACCCCTCAGCAAGATCCAGGACTGGGATTGATGGGCCCCAAGAGACCTGAAATCAGCAACCCTGTTAACAGCTGCTCCAGACCCCAGGGCAGCCAGGACCGCTCTCAAAGCAATCTGCCTCTGCTTCGCTGGCTGGGTGATGAGGGCATAAATCAGCACAATCTTTCACAAGCAGTTTCAAGCGCATATCAAGAGCTATCGTGTTTCTCAAAGGCATAAGAATGATACAATGGACTCTGAGGACTCAGGAGGGAGGAACAGGAGGGGCTGAGGGATAAAGACTACAAATAAGGTGCAGTGTATACTGCTCAGGTGATATGTGCACCAAAATCTCACATTTTGCCGCTAAAGAACTTACTCGTGTAACCAAATGCCACCTGTACCCCAATAACTTATGGAAAATTAAAAAATAACAACTTAAATTTTTTTTTTTCTTGAGACAGAGTGTCACTCTGTCGCCCAGGCTGGAGTGCAGTGGCATGATCTCAACTCACTGCAACCTCCACCTCCCAGGTTCAAGCGATTCTCCTGCCTCAGCGTCCTGAGTAGCTGGGACTACAGGCATGTGTCCACATTCTTGGATAATTTTTGTATTTTTAGTAGAGACACGGTTTCACCACGTTGGCCAGGATGGTCTGCATTCCTGACCCTGTGATCCACCCGCCTCAGCCTCCCAAAGTGCTGGGATTACAGACATGAGCCACCACACCCAGCCTAAACAACTTTTGAAAAGCGCCATTGCGCTTCTCTGCCCTCAGCCCAGTGACTGCACTGGAAGGATGGTGAGGATGGTGGCGTGTGCTGCTGAGCATGCGGTGCCCGTCCTTCCCCGGGTTCTTACCGTGAGTCATGACTTACAGACACTCAGCCACTAGCTTGCTTCCCACTCAGGACCTTGTGTGTAAAGGTTTATTTAATTGAAATTATGGCTTTATGCACTACTTAGTTTAGCCTAAATTAAATGTTCCCGGGCAGTGGGTCTCATCAGGGACGCCCTTTAGAATCAACAGGGAGGCTTTTAAAATCTTTCTCTTCCTGGAACCCATTCTCTTAGAGGGGATCATTCAATTTATTTGGGGATGGGACTCAGAAATGTAAATTTTAAAAGGTCCCCATGTATTCTGTGCGGCCATTCTATAAAGTCCCTGTTCCATCCACAGTTAAGCGGCTGTGTTAAGGGCATTGGGATCAGATCTAAGGAATATGAGGCTCTGTGAGGTGAGCATCAATTTTCTCAACTATGAAGGGAAAAGAAGCAGAAATGGTCATATGCAGATCCTAAGGTCATTGCGAGGGTGACATTAGGTAATGCCATGCACTGCTGAGCTCAGTGCCCATCTTATAGGAAGTGTTCAGTAAAGGCTTGACAAATCATTACAATTTCTACTTAGGAACATGAATCATTTCTTCAAGGATAAGTTTAATAAGGATATTTCCATTCATAGAAATATTACCAGGACTAACTTATATTAAGGTAAGATTGTTTGACCTTCCCAGGGGCTGACAGTTCTTGAATGTGAACTGTTCTTTCTCACAGTTGCCCACTGTGGATGCCCAAGTGATTGGAGTTGCTCTCTCTTCAAAACATGGTTGTTCTCTGTCAAGGCTACACACTAGAATCACCTTGGGTGCCTTAAAGAAAAAAAAACTTAAAGTGGGGACTGCCCAAACAGTGGAGTCAAGAGGTCATCAAATCCTCTCCCCAAAAAACAACGATGAAAGTGGACACAATTATAAAAAGAACTATCATTTGAGGAGCCTGGAAATCAGCCAACAACATCAATCAAATTGAGAAGCATTTATTAAATAAAAACTACTCAATGTAAGGAAAGGGCAATGAGAGTCTGTGACCTTCTTCAGCTCTACCCACACAGAGCGTCTGGGGGAAGTCAGCAACTTTGCTGCCAGAGGGCACTCCTTTGATTTCAAGTGGAGCTCAGAAAATTCAAAACAGAAGCAGTCTTGGTTGCAAATCAGCAGGGAAGACCAACAATACAATTACACTGAGATTGCAGTTCCGGGAGGGGCAAATACAAGAATGCCAGACTAGGAGGAAATGAACAGTGAGATCCAGCAAGGCGCCAGCCACAGGGGACTTTGGTGAGCTCAGACAGTCCCTGATGGTCTGGAGGGATGAACACAGCCAGATCCCTGAGCAGGACACCAGAAAGAAAACCAGCTGTCCACTTATCCATGGCTCATGCTGGGGCCATGTGGATACCAAAAGAGACATGAGGAATGTGGCAAAAATCAAAAGCCAGAGAACACCTGCGGACTGCTTAAATTTTGAATTCATTCTTCAACCACACACAGATCCTTCAGCAAACAGTGCAAGACTTACTGGCTCAAGGTGTTTGAACACAAACCATGCCCTATCATTGGCTGACCACTAAGCTATGCAGACAGAAGAGCAACCCCTATAAAGCCAGGCTTAAAAATAAAAGCAAGAATGAAAATTAAAACCTGAGCCTAGGCGTTAGTAGTCACACACCATAGGAAAAAAAGACTCCACAGATTAGCCCAAGCTAGTTACTAAACAAACAGGAACACAGTCTCAGCCAGGTGGGATGTGGTGGCTCGAACCTGTAATTCTAGCACTTTGGGAGGCTGAGGGAGGAGGATTGCTTGAGGGTAGGAGTTTGTGACCAGCCTGGGCAATGTGTCAAGACCTCATCTCTACCAAAAAAAATTACTTTAAAAAAATTAGCCTGCCATGATGGTATGCCCCTATAGTCCTAGCTACTTGGGAGACGGAGGTGACAGAATCACTTGAGCCCAGTAGTTTGAAGCTGCAGTGAGTTATGATTGTGCCACTGTGCACCAGCCTGGGCGACAGAGTGAGACCCTGTCTCTAAAAATAAATAGTTTTTTTTTGAGACGGAGTTTCACTCTGTCACCCAGGCTGGAGTGCAGTGGTGCGATCTCAGCTCACTGCACTCTCTGCCTCCCGGCTTCAAGCGATTCTCCTGCCTTACCCTCCCGAGTAGCTAGGATTGCAGGTGCATGCCACCACACCCTGCTAATTTTTGTATTTTTAGTAGAGACGGGTTTCACCATGTTGGTCAGGCTGGTCTTGAAGTCCTGACCTCAAGTGATCCACCCGCCTCGGTCTCCTAAAGTGCTGAGATTACAGCCATGAGCCACCAAATCTGGCCTAAAAATAAATAAATTTTAACTAAAGAACACAATTTCATAACTCCCCATGTCAATGTTGGGGACAGAGATTCTGCATCCCCACAACATAGCACAGTGCCTAGCGCAATGCAGGTCTACAGAGAAAACATTTGTTTAATGAAAATGAAATCCGAATTGCTTCAACCCCAATATCCACTCTGCCAGGCAGCAATGTCAGTTAAGACTTGACCCCTCTTTTCCAAGACCAGACCTGAGAACGCCTTCTCTTCTTCAGCGTCTCTCTCTCCCATAAACACTCTTCTTTCACATCCAGATAATTTATGGTATTCATTTCCCTGCTTCTATTCAATTTTCCCTTAGAGTATGTCACCTCTGATTAATAATCCCCATTTGTCATCATTATTACCTGTCTTACAAGATCCGTTTCTCAACCATCACTTCTCATCCTCTTCATGTTATCCTGCTTGAGAACACTTTCCTGATTTAAAAGCCATTTATTTACAAGATTTCATTTACAATTTTTTCAGGTAGGGCAATGGATAAGCACACTCTGAGGATCTACGTGTTCAGAAATGTGGATCTTTCATCTTGACGGGTATAGGATTTCTGGATCCTGGTTGATTTCCTTCAATGAGCTAAAAAGTCTAGCGAGATTTATTTTCTCTTCTAAGTAACCCGTTCTTTCTCTTCAGAATCTTAGCCAGTTTTTACCTTTGTCCTTATAATTCAAAAATTTCACCAGGATATTTCTAGGTGAGTTTCTTTGGTTTTGTTTTTCATTGATTCTACTCTGGGGATGAGTGGTTTTATTCAATCTAATTCACAATTTTCTTAGATATCTAATATATGCTGAACAATTACTTTACTTGTATCTGTTCCTTTTTCACCTTCTGATTCTCCCACTATTCGCGGATCTAAATTTTCACTTACGCTTTCCTTCCTATCATTGGTCAGTTTCATCCTCCAGAATAGCTCTTTGGATCTCCTCAGTTACCATGCACTTTTTTGTTTGTTTGTATACTAATTTTTTTAAGATTCCAGAAATCATGCTTTGTAAATACCAGATTTTGTCTGCAGCTGTGTCTTCTGGAGAGGGCTTCTTACTCTTTTACACAGAGTCTCCTCAGGCTCTGGTAGCTGCCCACCGGTCCCACACACAGGTGGCTTCACTATGTCTATATGAGAATTGACTAGCAGTAGCAGTAGTTAGAAAGGAATGGTTGGGATTTGCATTTAAAACTCATTTTCACAACAAGCGCACAGCTCTTACCTAGCTTGGCAGCTGGGTGGCGATAACAGCAGTTGGCTGAAGTTGGGACAACCTCGGCAGGGTCGCTGAATGGGCTTGCTCAGCTTAATCTTCTCCCACAAGCTGCTGAGTCCATTTGAATAGGCTGTTACGTCATTTGGTGGAGTTCACCACCTCTACGAACGCCAGGCTGTTTGTGCCCCAGAATGTAGCAGACCAACGCTGCCTTCCAGAGGCTTCATGGCCCTGGGGAACCATGCATTCATCCAACCCTGACAACCTCCCTTACCCCAGTGTCACTGTCCTTGGGCTGATGGGGTCCAGACACCTGGGAATATCTCATTTGCCCCTACTTTTTCTTACATGCCTTCGGGGTTGTGAAATATAACTGAAAATTGCACACTACCAACTCTCTAAAAATCTTTTATTAACTTATATTTTCACAGCCTAATGTGGTAGCATTTTTCATTTCTTTCTTTCTACGGTCAAAGCTATGGACTTTTCCCCCTCTATATTGTTTTTCCAATCACGAAAGCAATATACACCTATCAAAAGAAAAAGCAATACACTTTTATACAAAGAAAAGATTAAAATCTCCTATTTGCCCATACCTTTGAGATAATCACCATTAACAAACTTGGAATAGAAAAAGTAACTTTCCATTTTTATACACATGTACACATTTCATATATACATATATAATGTGTATATATATATCATTTATATTGATGTGCATATAAATACATTCGTTTTACCAAGGCAAGTTCATATAACTCATATGCACATGAATATTCCACGACTTGTTTTTGTTTTTAGTTGAAAAGTAACAATGATACATATTTATAGGATATAGAGTGATATTACACATGTATACAATGTGTAATGATCATATCAGGGCAATTAGCATATCTATCCCCTTGAATATTTATCACTTCTTTGTGTTGTGAACATTGAAAATCTTCTCAAAATAAGATATTTTATTTGGTAATCCCTAAGCCTCTTCTAGTCCTAATGTTTTAATTCTATTCTGTTGTTGCCCTAAAGTCTGTGTAAGGGTGATGGGAATAAGTAAGGTAACAGAAATAAAGAGTCCAGTGGTTCTCACTCACAAAAGGGGCTGATCCTGTGGCTTTCCAGCCCTAGAGCTGGGCCAAACCACTGGGAGTGTCCGGGCGCCAGACAGAACCTTCAAGTTAACATTATGAAATCTATTTTCTATCACCCTCTTCCTAGGTCTCATCTGTTAGGGAAAGCTGAGAGTCAGTGCCAACGAGACTCAGAGACAGCTGAGAGTTGTGGAGCTACAAGCATTAGGCTTTGAAATGTTTTATGGCCTTAAACATACCCAGTAGCAACAGGCCCACTTGACCTAGCTTATCCTTCTACATCAACACATTGTAAGTCTGCATAATTCCTTTCACCAGTGTCCTGTCATGATACATTGGTTGGTTTCCAATTCTTTGCTGTGAGGAACAATGCTCTTCTGATCACCCTTAGACCTATATCCATATCCACTTATTGACCAGTTCCGTAGGATTAATTGCCAGAGATGAGACTCCATTGTTAACTTGCTATGTAAAATATTAATACCTATTGCCAAGTTATCCTCTGAAAAATAGCTTCTTTAAGTACAAAAGAGTGAAAGAATAACTGGATATGGCCTTTCTGGAGGGCCATCTGATGTCACTGCCCAAAAATGTGAGGGGCCACGCTCACTGATGCAGCAATTCCACCTTGCAGAATTGGTCCTACAGAAATAATTGCTCCAGAAGCTGTTTTCTGAGGAGCGACTGACGCTGAAGCTTCAGGGTCACTCGTTTGTATGAACCTGTCAAAAGAAAACTTTAGACAAATTAAATTTAACAGAGTTTAATTGAGCAAAGAATGATTCATAGACCAGGCAGCTCCCCCATCACTCCCTACATGCCCCTCCAAACCAGAATAGGTTCAGAGCGGCTGTGGTGCTGTGCGTGGTCAAAGAGGAGTTATGGACAGAAAGAGGAAGTGAAGTACAGAAACAGCCGGATTGGTTACAGCTCGTTGTTTGCCTTATTTGAACATGGTTTGAACAGTTGGCCGCCTGTGATTTGCCAAAACACAGTGATTGACATGAGAGTAGTTTACAATCTGTTTACACATCCAGTTAGTAAACAGTTCACTGTATAAGAAGAAATATTTAGGTCCAATTTAAAACAGGTGAGGAGATAGCTTAACTTACTTTTAGCAGATCACATCCACTTTATATTTTTAATTACCAAAAGAATGATGCTCTCATATATGCTACAATATGAATGAACCTTGAAAATATTCTGCTAAGCCAAAGAAGCCAGAAACAAAAGGTTTTATGATTCCATGTATATGAAATATCCAGAATAGGTAAATTCATAGAGACAGAAGGCAGATTAGTGATTGCCAGGGACTGGGAGAAGGGAATGGGAACTGACTGTTTAATGGGTGCAGGGCTTCCTTTGGGGATGATGGAAATGTTGTGGAATCATATAGTGGTGATAGTCACACAACATTGTGAATGTACCAAATGCCACTGAATTGTACACCTGAAAATGGATAGAATGGTGAATCTTATGTTGTATATATCTTGTCACAGTAAAATTAATTGATTCTATCGCCAGGCTGAAGTGAAGTGGCACAATCTTCTCAACCTCCACCTCCAGGGTTCAAGTGATTCTCCTGCCTCAGCCTCTCAAGTAGCTGGAATTACAGGCATTTGCCACTACACCCCTCTCATTTTTGTATTTTTAGTACAGATGGGAATTCACTATGTTGGTCAGGATGGTCTCGATCTCTTGACTTCGTGATCCACCTGCCTCATCCTCCCAAAGTGCTGAGATTACAGGCATGAGCCACTGCACCCGACCGATTAGTTAATTTTTTAAAAAGGTCAGTCGGTCAGATTTAACCTGAGGGCCACAGTTATGCTCCCTGGTCTGCAGCCACACTGCTGATCTGTGTGACCGCAGGTTTCTTAGCCTCACTGTGCCTCAGAAGAGGTTGTGTGAGGATGAGAAGAGTTAATACTTGCAAAGGGCTTAAAGTAGTGTTTGGAACATAGTACATATGCAAGAGATGCTAGGTGTTATTGTTACTGTTGTTGTTAATAGTACACCCATTAGAGGCATGGAGCCCTTTGAGGACTTAAGGAAAATTATGAATCTTCTAAGGAAAAACAATGCACCTATGCACACATGAGAAAATTCCACAAGGTTACAAGCCCAGGCAGAGCCAGGGGCCTACCTAGAACCTCTAGATACCTGTGTCACCCAGCTGACACCATCAACAGGGTTTAGTGGCTGAGAGAAGAAAGAGCCCCCAGGAATCTCCACCTGGGAAGGCTTGGCCATCAGGAGGAGGCCAGGGGAAACAAAAAGGAAGGTGGGGGAGCCCTGAGAAGAGGACAGGAGGGTCTCAGAGTCAGACTCTGCACAGTTGGCGGTTTATCTAGACACTGCTATGGCTGGGTTTCCCTGACCATTCACAGTGGCCAGCTGTACTCAGGACACAGCAGGTTGGGGGGCAGGGGTGGCGCCCTTTGCCTTAGAGCTGGCATGAGGGTGAACTGACAGGGATATGGAAATGCTATCCCCTGTTCCTCCTTCCAGAAGAAGGGTCCTGCAGGGGCTCTGACCTGAGCACGTGTTCTGTATTTTCCATATTCTGGATGCACTGGCATTTGGAGCCCTGATCCTGGAGAACCTGCCCTCCAGGGCAAGCTCATTCCTGGAGGTAGCACGTGCCTCTCTGCAAGCACAACTGTGACATGCAAATCAACCAGTGCAGAGCCCACATCCCACTATCTCCTTCCCCAAACTGTCCATGTCAAGCCAGTATTTCCCCTAAACCACCCAGGACCAAAAACCAGGCAACAGAGGCCACCCTATGGCCCAGAGCCCACCAAAGTTGTTTAGAGTTGTCAATCCTAAGGTCACCATAATCCCCTTCCTGCAAAAACCCCCCAAAAGGCTCTGGGCAACCCTCTCCCCTCTCTCCTCTCTCTGCCTCCTGACCAACCCTGGTGCTTGCCACGTGGCCCTGCATGGCATGATGGCCGTACCTCCTCTTCCTAGAGATCTGTGAATATCAGCTTCTTCCCTCATGACAGACATTTCTGCATCTGCATGTCTTACTACACCTGATTAAAACAAATCCCAGGTGCAGATGTTAATACACATTCCTCATAGCTATACTGGAACTGGTCATCATACACACAAAGGAACTGGACTCAGATTAGCTCTGTGATGACGGAAATAAAGGGCTGGATGGTCAAGTGCTATCCACTTATCACACGTGTTTAGGCCATGGCCACTAAGCCACTGATATTATATCTTGCAATGCACGATGTGAAAACAGGAAGTTGGGCATGAAACATCCAGCAAGAGACCTCCAATTCTCTACTTACTGGTTCCTGTTTCTTCCCTCCCCACACAAGCCTGCAAGTGCATCATTATCAACCCCTTCTCACCACCCCCAGACCCTCTGCTCCCAGAGGGACTCTTCCGGGGGCTCATCTGTGAACGCAGATTGGAGCTGGAAATTCCCAGGGCTGTGTACTCAGAAGAAGGGCTCGGTTTCTAGTTTATAGCAGTGCCTATCACTGGGGAGACTTTCCTTGGCCTGTTTGGCACATAACGTTTTCAAATAAATATAGACCTGAATCTCTTCTAGGAGATATTTCTCTCCGTGTGCTATCTTTTTCTTTTTTTTCTCCTCTTTACATCTAATCTTTTGGGTCCCAGAGCCCAGTTGGTGTGCACACCTCAACTAAATGTAGAAGATTCTCGATAACTCCTGAGGCTCCCCTTCTCTTTGTGGGGGGCAACCTCAGGAAGGAAAAGAAATAAAATTCAAAAAAATGAAGTGGCATAAATTCCCTGTTTCAAAATAAGGAGAAAGAAGAAAGGCCTGGGGTAGTAATAGCTGTATTGACAATGGTAATAACAGCTGCCATTGAGTAGGTGTGCTCTCGTCTTAAAAGCTACGCGTTGAGGAGGTGGGGAGCATCTCTATTTAAATTTTTGAAACCAGCTCCCTGGTGGGATCTGAGAGGCTTCTCTTACCTGGGTTCCCCGCTGTGCTCCTGCACCCACTGGGATCCTGCCTGGACCACAGGCAGCTCTTGCAGCCCCCGCTCCTCCTTCCAGAAGGGTCCTGCAGGGGGTCTGACCTGAGCACGTATTCTATTATCTCTTGTTCTTTCAGGTAAACTCCTTTTATTAGTAGGGAAATGAACAGTGGAAGTGCTTGGGGCTTGGACAGACGCATGTGCTGAACATCCCACTTTACTAAGAGCTTGAGTCGGACAGCCTGGGTTCAAATCCTGCCACTTCTTGGCCATGCAGCCTTACCTGTCTGTGTCTCTGTCTTCCCAATTAAATCAAAGATAAAATCAAGATCAAAATGTGGACACCCCTATACTTATAGATTAAAACCTTTGTTAAGCTAGAAAGAGCATAAATGCTCACTCTTTAAGGTGGAACAAATTGCTAATTGTGCAAGATTCTATATTACCAGATTTAGTAAGGGTTTACAGAATTGCTATAAGCCAAGTGGAGTACCAGCATGTAAGAAATATTTTGATAACATTTTTCTTGGAGTCTTGCTAATGGCTTCAATAAAGACTGAGACATCACATCCCATGTAGCCAAAATAACTTTCAAAGGAGAGAAAGAAAAGGAGGGAGGGAGAGATGAAGGGAGGGAGGTAAATAAGGAAGAAGGAAGGAAGGAAGGAAGACTAACATCTAGTGATCTGTTACCTGCTAATTATTCAAGTTTCACTATATTTTCTTAAGTGAAAGTAATACAGATATGTATATCACTTCACTTCTGTGATTTCAGTATACTCCCTGGAAACATTTTTGTTGAGTTTTTCTCTTCAAGTTGTTGCTTTTATATAGGTAGGACCCTGCATGATAATTTCAGAATTAACTCCTCTCTTTCCTTGTCAAAAAAAAAATTATCTATAAAATTTGGTTCTGCTATTAAATAAAGCATTCAGCTTAATGTAAATGGGCTTACTAAAACACTTTCACAGACTCAACATTAAATATCACTTCAGCAGGATAAAATCTGAACATCTATATTAGAGGAGGTTATCATGTATAATGTAAGTTGTAAATTTATAATCCACTGAACCAAGTAATGGGCATGCAATTAGTAGCACAGTCGAGGGATTTGTTGAAAACCAAAGCTATTTCTGTTATCAGATGAGTGAGGATTCTAAATGTTTTTCCTAAGGACAAAATGTGCTCCTCCGTCATGGGATAAGAGCCACTCTAAAATGAGAAGTCGATCTCACTTGGATGCATTTTATTGGAAAACACTCACCAGGGTCAATTCCTGCTCCAACTGGTAGAGAACTCAGCAGACCGTGATATGTCATCACCAGATTCCATTCAAGGATTAATGGCTCCAAAGAACCAGATGCCTCTCTAAGTCTTCCTGTAATGTTACACCCAAGTGTGACTCGTCCCACCATTCCAGTCCCCTTTACACACCAAGGTGCATAGGCTGGCTTTTCACAAGTCACAGGGGAATAGGGCACATGGATAATCCAGCCCATGCTCTAAATCGTCTCTCTCTGTTCAGGCCAAGTCAGCGTACTCGTGGGAACTGCCAAAACAGAAGCTTGCCTTCTCTGGGGCGGGTGGGGTAGTAAGAGAGATGGGATTTGTAGAGCCATCTCTCACCACGAGGGAAGGCTACAATGTCCCTGGAAAGATATTGTCTGATTCTGGTACTAATTTGGCTCAAATGACCTTGAAAGGTTAAGGGATTTCTGTAACAACTCCACTCCATATATAAGGGCTGCGACAATGTGATTTCAGGACAGCATCTGTGGCCTTCCCAAGCCGGAGCTGAGGAATCAAGAGCGGGCCTGGGACTCTTGCCCTCCTTTGCACCTGAGCCGAATATCAGTTCACCTGCAAATTCATCTTTAAGGTACAGTGTGTTGAGCTTGTGCTGTCAAGTGTGGGAACATCTCGCAACTTGGGCTGAAAATGGAAACAGATATCACCCCTTATATGTGTGTCATTTACTGACCACTTGAATTCATTTTCTCTTCACCTTGAACTGGTACAAACCCTGTACCAGTTGGGAATAACTTAGATGAGCCAAAAGATTTTTTTCCATCTCTGATGTTTTCCATCTTTTCCTAAATGTCAATGATGCAGAAATTTCATGTTAAAGAGTGTGGGAAAAGCCAGAAATTAGTGTCCATCTCACAGAGCAAGGCTCTTTGAAGATTAACCAAAATAAAGGTATGTCTCATGTTGGTTGATGGGTAATTTAGTCCCGAGGAATATTCACTGTAGGTGCCAAATCATGGAAGCTTCTCAGAAAGCTGATGGTGGGAGGATTAATCACTAATTTGGAGCTTTTACTTGACTAACCTGAGACTCAGGAAATTCAACTATAGAATTCCCTTTCATCTGACTTGATATAGTTAGCTCTTCCCTAGTCCCTCATCAGATAGATTCAAGTGCATGAGCCTCACACAAAGTCGAGCTTCAATAAATGTTATTTGATTAAATTGATATTTAATTTAAAATGTATTATAAAAGCGAGTTCTAGTACTCTTGAAGTATAAGTCAATTATGAAAGTAAATTTAAGAACTGTCATTGGAATTATGACTTTTCTAAATTGGTAACATTTTACTGAAAATAGAACTAATCCTCTCCATGGATGTACACCGTAGTTAAAAACTACATTTGCTAGGGGTGATGCACAGAAACAGAATTGCTTATTTATCAAAGTCTCCTTTTGCTAAAGCCTATCTAATTGCTGATACTTGCCCTTCACATATGTGCAAAGCAACTAGATATTCTCATTTGAAAGTGAAAAAACTGAAACACAAAGTCCCTGTAATTTTGAAGTTACAGATAATTCCCTTGAACTTGAGGCTGATGATTTTTCTATTAGAGCCAGATGGACCTCAGTGAACCTGTAGATCAAACACCTCAACTCACAGATGAGGAGACTTAAGTATCTTTTCCAAACTCTTAAAAAAAAAACTTTTTAAGAAAAGTGAATGATATAACATAAAAAGCATCAAACCTGTATTTTAGAAATAACTGCATGTTAATATTAATATGGTAACTATAAATCAAATAGCATTCAAAGCAAATAGGAGACACAGAAATTTTAATTGACCATTTAAAATACCTATCTACTGTTAGAACTTTGAACATTTTTTTTACTTATCTCAAACTATATACCTGTCCTATTAGCATTAGAATACAATGAAACTGATTAAAGTTTATGTTTATTTATTTAAATAATTATTTTACATTTGACACAAAACTGAACTGAGAAATGTATTGGTTACTTCTCTATGGGCACGCTATGACTCATCAATTCATTAATTCAGCACATATTTTTTGAGTTAGAAAAGCTGATTGCTTTCCAGGATCTCTCTTAAGGTGGTCCATTCAGATATGTTCTCCTGAGTCCAAGACCTGAAACTATGCTTGTGTCTTTTCACCAAGAGGTGAATACATTGATCCAGACTTTTCTGTCCTTAAGGAGACTTGAAGGACCTCTACAGAAGAGGTTCTGCTAAGTCCACAAACATTCCATCACTCCCATGACAGCAGAGGGCAATATGGAATTATGGAGTAAACATTTCAAGGTTTATGGACTTTGACCTGCAATTTTACTTCTAGGAGTTTATGCTACAGATATGCTTATAGATGTGAACAAAATATATGATTTGCTTCGGAATTTTTTGTAATAGACCCAACCAGGAATTAATTTAAATGTCCATCTATGCTAGGATGGTTAATTATGGCATATCCATAAACAGATTACTACACAGCCGTGAAAAACAAAGTATGCTGGTAAGGAAATATTTTCTTAGTTGAAAAAGGCAAAATGCAAAACAGTGCCTATTGTATGGTCCTGCTTGCAAAAAAAAATATATATATATTTTGTACACATATTTATGCACACATACGCTTTCATTAAGATGGAAATACAAATATGACATCATTAACAGCGGATGTCTTTGGGAAGTGTCGCTGACAGCAGTAAAGGGAGATGAGAAACACTTTTTAGTTTCGTATCCTTCAGTGCTTTAAGTATTTCACCACGTGCATGAAACGACATTCACATTTTAAAAAACAGGGTCTTAAAGGATCATCTTTTCTAATAGCGTAAAACTTTGTAACTCTGACCAAATTATGCTGGGGATTTTCTGGCGAGAAGGATTGAATAAACGATGGCATGCAGTAATTTCCATGTCCATCCCAAATATGTGGACCACCCCAAGAAAAGGGAAACAAGGGAAGCAGCAGCCTAAGAGGGGGAAGGTGATGCCACTCGGAGCCCCCTGCTCTTTGCCCTCCGGGATCACTTGCCTCCACACCTCCCCAAAAGTGCTGAGAGAGCTCTTCTTCCAGACGTCTCACCGTGACCTGCGGGGACCGTCTCATTTAGACCTGGCTGCCTCTCTGGGTGCCTCAAGTGTCTGAGGAGTTACATTGATTGATGGAAAGCACAGTGTGGGACAGGAATATGGGACATCCACCCCACAATTCTATTCTCACTCAGCGTGGTGATAGAGATCACTAAAGAGCCTTCCTTCTAGATAGTCCCTTTTTTTTTTTTTCAGACGAAGTCTTGCTCAGTCACCAGGCTGGAGTGCAGTGGCCCAATCTCGGCTCACTGCAACCTCCGCCTCCCGGGTCCAAGCGATTCTTCCGCCTCAGCCTCCCGAGTAGCTGGGACCACAGGGGCGCGGCACCACGCCCGGCTGATTTTTTTGTATTTTTAGTAGAGACGGGGTTTCACCGTGTTGGCCAGGATGGTCTCCATCTCTTGACCTCGTGATCCGCCCGCCTCGGCCTCCCAAAGTGCTGGCATTACCGGCGTGAGCCACGGCTCCCGGCCGGTAGTCCATTTTCTAAAAAGAAACAATGTTTCGGGAAACGCAGCTATTTTGGGAAATCAGACCCTGGCTGGGGCCCACTCTTAAAAATATACATAGCCCGTTTTCTGTTCAGCAAACAAGCAACATGAATCAGTGAAGGCCAAATAGCCGCCGGACTGGCAGTTTGGTGAAGGAGAGGAGAGAAACAATATTTTAGCCAATTTTTGTATTCTAGCCACCTTGCCTTTTTAAAAGCTTTCAATGGGAGCAAAATATAAGATATTTTAGAGACCTGATTACTTTTAGCTTTAAATTCTTTGGAGAATTTGGACTGACTGGCAAGTGGTGTCAGCATGAGGGGATGATGGGTTCTTTGTCCACTAGACACACTGTGTGAAGGACACCGTATTAAGTAAGGTCCTTGCCCCAAGGTAGTTAAGGGTCTAGTTGAAGGGACAAGATTTTGGTGCCAAAGCCCCAGGGAACAGATACCTGACTTGGCTTCTGGTCCCAACCCAAACAGGCATGGAGGCAAACCCAGGAGCAGCTCTGTGTGGGCAGAATGAGCTTAAGAACTTCCCAGTTCCCTTCTAGGTCACAAATGGGTCAAATTGAGCAGCGTGGATGTGACCAATAAACCCACAGTGGTCCGCAGTAACCGGGAAGGGTGGTCCTGAACTCTGGTTGCTTTCACGTCGTTTAATTTCAACTCTACGAGCACCCAGTGTATGTTTTTCCTGGAAGCGAAGGCATAGTTAGCTACACGGAGAACTCAGAAGGCTTCTCCATTAGTCCACGTGGGGCTCAAGAACTAGTGACCCAGAGGCCAAGTCCACCCAGAGACATATTCTGATGCTCTGCATAGTCCTTTGCAATGTCTATAAATTATTATCAAAATTTAAAAACAAAGAAATTACACATTGTTTTAAAAATCAGATTTCCAGCTGCTTTTGAAAAACTGGAGTATCAGGCAACACTGGGACCATGCCCCACGAGCGACAGGCGGCTGGTTGGAGTTGAGTGGTGGTGTCGTTTGAAACAAGCCATGCATTCTAGAATTCGCCACAGAGCCTTCTAAACACACCAGGACTCCGCAGGCTTCCGAGTGCGTGACCCCTGATCTATCAGTAATCAACATACTGACATAAATTAGGCAGCCAGGATTTCGTGAAGCACTTACTATGTCAGGCAAAACATTTTTCACTGCAGTCTTTTCCACTGAAAACTGGTTGATTGGGAAAGTACATACTGCTCCGTTTTACAGATGAGAAAACAGAGACTTAGTTCAAGTAACTTGCCCTATATAGAGGGGTGGGGGTCTCCTAACTCCTCGTCCTGGGCTCTTACCACGACACAGTTAGGCCTGAATGGTAGGACCCCGCTGGCTCCAGGACGGGCTATCTCTGTGTGCACTGAAAATGTTCCTCAGGCAAACAATGGCCCTTAATTCCTATCTGCCGATGGTGTCAGGAAGATGCATGTGCTTTCTACTTTTTATTTCAAAATAATTTTAGATTTAGAGAAGGTTACAAAGATAGTACAGAGTGTTCCATATACCTGTCATCCAGCTTTCTCTAATATTAACATCTTACATAGCCATGGTACATTTATCAAAACAATAAAATTAGCATTGGTACAATAAAATTTACTGCAGAATTTATTCAGATTCTCTCAGTTTTCCACAACTGTATTATTGTCTCTTTTTTCTGTTCCAGGATCCAATCCAGGATACCATGTTGCATTTATTGGTATATATATATATATATATAATTGCAGGCAGAATTCATTGATCAGTTCACTGATCAATGCATACATATACCAGTGCATATATACACCTATATATATATACCAATAAATATATATATATACCAATAAATGCAATGTGCTATATATGTGTGTGTGTGTGTGTATATATAATCGATCATATCTCCTTATTCTCCTCCCATCTGTGATTGTTTCTCAGTCTCCCTTTATCTTTCATGACCTTGCCACTTCTAAATGAGCAGTGTTCAGGTATTTTGTAAAATATTCCAGAATTCGAGCTGGTCTTCAGTTGTCTCATGAATAGACAGCATTCTGGTGTTAGGAAAAGTACACCATAGAGTCATCACATCACATCAAAGAACACATGATATCAACAATGCTTAGAAGCATTAAGAGCCTTAACCACATTAGGGGATATTTGTTTCTCCACTGTAAAGTGACTACTTTCCCCTCAGTCACCAAGTCATCCCAGGCTCAGAGAGAAGGCAACTTCACCTTCTAGAGAGAGAGGGAGTATCAAACAATTTGTGATCATATGTTAAAACCACCACAGTCATTAGTAAATTTTTGGAGACATATCTTTGATGTCATGCAAGCATTCTGTTCCTCTTTAAAATGTCATCCACTCAGTTTACCACTGATGAATGCTTTCTGTCTGCAATAATTATTACTGTGTTATTATTACTGTGATGTTCTCTTGGTGATTTTCTCTTTTCCTGATTCTTGCTACACTTACTGGAATTCTTCTGAAAGTAATAGTTGTTCTTTCTCCTCCATTTGTGTATTTCAATAATTTATATCAATTTGAATTCACTCTTTAGGTCATAACTGACATCATGTTATCTATTTTGTTGTGCAAATTGTTCCCTCTTTGGGTATTAAGAACTCTCAAGATGACTAATTCTGCAATGCCCTTCACCTGTTTTTTAAGCCTTTGTTACTTTGTGACACTACAGAATGCATTCAGGGTTTATTTACAGAGGTTGGAGCTCTGCATAAGAAGTTGTAGGGGGAGGGCGATAAATGGGAGAGAAACAGAGTAAATAGCAATTTTTCTCTTGAAAAGAGATAAAAGTAATGTTTACTTTTTAGCATTCATTTGGCAGTAATTTCAAAATTGCAGAAAGAATAATTCAAAGAATTCCTCTATAGTATTAAGCCAGGTGCATCTATCATCACCATTTACCCTGCTTGATTTATCATTTGCCTTATAAATCTACGTATCTTTTCTGAATCACTTGAGATAAGTTGACACATCAGAATCCGTCACCTCTAAATGCTTCAGTGGGTACTTCCCAAGAATACAGTCACCTTACATAATTACAGCACACCCATCAACTGTGGGAACTCTAACACTGAAGCAATCCTGTTATTGTCCATATTCCAGTTTTGTCCGTTGATTCAATATTGACCTTTATAGCATTTTGAAATCTAGTTTTTGAACAGATGGACTAACTAGACTGATGTTTATGATCCTATCCATCCTCGTCCCAGGAGTGGCACCCACCGCTCCTCTCCTGGGTGAGGTTCCTATTTTATTCAGTCAGCGAGGCTCCCTGACCCCACCCACAGACTGGCAGGATTGAGCACGCAGGCTGGACCTGGATGGATCCAAGTGAGACCCTTGCAAAGCATCTTAGAATAATGATAGTCTATGATGACAGATGCTAACTGGTCCTAATTTTTCTAGGGCACGTGAACTTTCCCCTAAATGAAGGAGGAAAGAGGCTTAAACTGTGGGAGGTGATGACAGGATTTTGGCATCAGTCATTGTGGCTTCAGAGCCCAGGACCAGCGCTTACTGGTTCTGCAACTTAGGCAAGGATTTAAACCTTCTACCCCTGGCTTATTGTCTGGTTACAGGGAACATAATAAGATTTACTTCCCAGAGCTCTTGATACCATTAAGTGAGATAACTTTGAAGGTCACATTAGCAATTGCAAAATACGATTCATTGTTTACTGTCACTTCTGTGATGTCAGCACCCAATGAGTGGACATTCTGGGGACTGTGAAGTCAGCAGGTCTGGACTCCTGGCTCTCCCCATCATTAGCTCTGGAGCTTGGCGCAAGTCAACCTCTCAGACTCACTTTCTTGCTCACAAATACAGGAATGTAAAACCTAGCACAATATGCTGAGGATTAAATGAGATAGCATTTGGTACTGTAGGCGATGCAGGTTGCTAATAAAAAATATAGATGGTGATGATATTATGGAGCAGATAGTACGTTAAGAACTTTTCATGCTCCGTTGTCTCATTTAATTCTCAGAACAACGCATTTTTCAAGTGATAAAATTAAGCTTCATAAGGATCATATGGACTAAAAGTCACAGGGACTTGTCCCGTAATTGTGGTGTTCTTCTTTCATGACTTGGTGCCACCACAATCAATTGGGGCAGGCTCTGAGGGAGTAACATGGCTGAGGTCTTGTGGACATGTCCAGTACAAATAAGCTTTTTTCTCCCATGTAAGTCCTTTTTTAGTTAAAACTCCCAGCTACCCAAGAACTCACTCATATTGCCCAGGCAATCTTTTCTTTCTCCTGAACCTTCTCATAAGACCCAAATATACTGCTGGCAAAATCTGAGGTGGCTTTGAAGGACATTAATTATAAGGAAACTGTGCAGAGGGACTCAAGACTGAAATTCAAATAGCCGGACAGAATTTTGGAGGGAAAGTTAAAAAGACAGTGTTTTCTGAAAAGGCGCTAAACGAAGGAGAACACTCCCACATTGCACTCCAGCTTCCATCTGAGAAAGAGAGGACGGGAGGAAACTCCATCTGCTCTCGGTCCAGTGGGGCCCGAAGGTGGGGCGGGAGGGGAAACCCATCCAAATGTCTTCGGGCCACAGCCAGGTGGAGCCATCTTACGCCCAGACCTAGTAACTTTGGACCTAAAGGTATTTTCACCGTGGGTGGAAATGGAGTGATGGTGAGTCCCCTGCACCTGTGGAAGCAGAATCTCCAGGTGAGGGGGCTAAACAAACAAACACGTTTGGTGCTGGTGTCAGGAGGAGTCTAGTTTTTGTTTGTTTGTTTATCCCTACCATGCCCGGCATGAAACTGACCACGGTGAGCACTTTGACAGAAAGCGCTGAGAGGAAAAGGGATGTGTGTCTTGATGTGATGCACAGGAGATCATCTTGGCAGAAAGTTAATCCACTTCTGCTTTGAGAAAGAATTGATGACTTGCATATTGCTCTCAGCAGATTTAACTAGATGCCTGCTTTCTCTGCACCCTGCTCTCGTCATGAGCTGCCATCTCTCTGTCCAGTGCTGAGTGGTGTGCTGGTGATGACATGGACTTTAGAGTTAGGTGTGGTTTAAATCCCAGCTCCATCACCACCAACAAGGCGACCTCCGGTAGTGGCTTGCCTCTTTGTACTTCCTCTGTAAAATGAGAATAAGAAGAGGCTTGTTGTGAGAATTGAAGGTGAGATGTAGAGCGCTTTGAAGAATAAAAGGTATTCAGTAAGCACTCAATAAGAGCATAAAAATAAGCCAGAGAACAGAGACCTGCAGCCCACCAGCCATTAGGCAAACATAGGGTGGCAGGTTTTGTCTGACCACTTAGCTGAGGCAGACACGCTCCATTCCTGAACTCACTTCCACGGCCCCCGGTTGCAGGGCTGAGTTTCAGTTGCCAAAACCAATGGATTTCCCGCCATTGTCTATACTTTAAAAAGGAGAACTATTGCCCTCTACCCATGAATTTATAAAAACTGGGGAAACAGATAAATGTAATAAACCTGGTTTTTAGAGGTAGGAGGGAGAAGCAGACAATATTCCTAAATGTTTATTATCAAAATAACCAGAATAACCCAAGCATGTGGCCTTCTGGCTACATACTATAGCTATTTAAATTTGCTGCTCCTGCTTTTGGAACCCTTGGGGATGGAAGACAACACAGTTATCTGGGTTATGAGAAAAATAAATGATCTTATATTCTGAGAGAATCTCAGGTTTAGAGGGAATTTAAAAGACATCAAGGCCAGGCGAAGTGGCTCACCCCTGTAATCCCAGCACTTTAGGAAGCCAAGGCAGGGGGATAACAAGGTCAAGAGATCAAGACCATCCTGGCCAACATGGAGAAACCCCGTCTCTACCAAAAGTACAAAAATTAGCTTGGCATGGTGGCGCGCACCTGTAGTCCCAGCTACTCAAGAGGCTGAGGCAGGAGAATTGCTTGAACCTGGGAGGCTGAGGTTGCAGCGAGCTGAGATTGTGCCACTGCACTCCAGCCTGGGCAACAGAGCGAGACTCTGGAAATAAAAAAGACATCAAGAGCACATACACACTCGTCGCTCCTCTGAAAAGTCTCTTATCCTCCATCTGCATACAAATGGAATGAAAGCAGCAAGCGGAAACTTAGAAGGCACATGAGTGTGCACCTCTGAAATGGATTTTGTAAACAGAAATCAATTGCACAAGAACAGAATGGAGACACCTGAATTTGAAAGGTTGCTCATGTAAAAAATAGGAGCTTAATCTTATAGATCTTTAAAAGTAGCTCAGGTAGGTTCAGGTACCTAATGGGTTTATGTGTCTGCACATTGCTTAGTATTTCTTATTTCTGTGATAATAAAAACACTACCGATCCATCCCACAGGGGATCACAGCGGCTTTCCCTTCTTCCCCACCACACAGAGAGAACAACTTGAGAAAGTAATGCCTTTCCACTCTCGTTTGAGCTCCAGCAGGGGCAGCACCATATGCGTATGGTATATAGCTAATGATTTTCTCTGCCTGGGCCAGGTGCAGAGGCAGGGAGAGCAACTGTCAGTGCCTAGGTTTCCCATCAACAACCCAGGGAAAGGCAGACCCCTTTTATTTCCTGTTTCCTGCCTTATTTTGACGCTTTCCTAAAGTGCTTTTCTAAAATTGCTGTCTATTCTGTTCAAAGTGGGCAGTACCAGCGACGGTGAACCCAGTAAATGGGAACAATAAATGTAAAACAAGCTTTTTAAAACTGGAAGGAAGAAAATGGCATGGCTCATCTCAAACAAAATGCACTTTGTCTTACGGAAGTTCTTACACGTTGTCATAATCCTACCTGCTGAAGTTCAGATTCCCCAGCAGGTTTCAGCAAAACAAGCAGTGAGGCTGTGAAATCACATGGAGGGATTGAGCCCAAGAGTCGGCACAATGGCAACTGTCAACTCCTTAAACACATTCGGCATCACTCAGTAAGTGTGATTATAGGGCCTGACCACAGAGAGCCCGCAGATATAACATCCTAAGTGATGTAAGGGTGAAACTCATCACCAAGAGCTTTGCTGAAGGCTTCTCTGGACATGGTCCGACACTGGACCTGGTCCGACACTGGACCTGGGACAAGATGGGAAGCCTCTTATCCCCATGATCTAAGGCTTTCTAATTCTTACAGCCCAGTAACAAAGATAAATAAGCCTTCAGGATGGGCTGAGTCAATAAGAAGCAAAACATTTGGTATCATGTATAAACTAAATACAAGGAGACTGTTTAGGTGGTGGTTCAAATTCAGTGAGCACTTTTGATGCCCGCCAGGGATGAGAGATGGACTGTGAGTTCCCTGGACAAGCATGTGGCACGTGGGGAGAGGCACTGAGGAATGAATAGTGGGCTGTGTTGGGGGCATTTTCCTGCACATCACCACACTTCATCTCCACTTCAAGGCTAAGGAAAGGGGCTCAGAGCAAGTGAAGGGTTTGCCTGACCAAAGTCACAACAGTGGCAAGTCCTCCACTGAGCTTTCTCTCCATCCTGGTTGTCCGGATGCAGCTGTGTTTTGCAGGCAGGACAGCTGTGTCTACATGACCCCTAGTGGGTGGACTGCCGCTTGGTGAAGAACTCCAATCCCAGTTGCTGCTGGAATGACAGCAGTAGCAAGCCCGGCCAACCAGAGTGGTATCTGCCTGCTTGGGTGCAGAAGCAGGCTAGGGAGCTGCCCTACAAGACAGCTTAGGAAGGAGGAAGGCATAGAGAAATCAAAATAGTTCAGGGTTCCCTGTAGGGAGAGCACAGGGAGGAGGTTTCGAGGAAAGGTAATGGAGAAAGACACAGGCTCTATCTGTAGACAGAGAATGCGTCCCCTAAGAGGGGCAGGTAGATAACCTGCAGGCTGCATCCAGCCAAATTCCTTGTTTGTTTGGCCAGTGTGGTGTTGGGCCCTTTTGGAAAGCGTGTCTTGAAGCAGAACATGTGCCCTTCAAGACCCAGTGCCACTGCTCCCAGTAGCTTCACTCCTTTAGGATGCTTACTGATCCCTGAAGACATCTGTCTGAGTGCCTGTCTCCTCCTTAAGTCTTTCCAAAGCTCATGCCCCCTATTCTCAAGCTACTCTGTGAAACAGAGACCCCAGAAGTGCTTTTTCATCAAGCAGGAATTGGAAGCAGACCTCACATGCAACAGATTCTTCGTAGCCTGATTTCCTTTGGGTTCACCCTGATTTAATTTACTCCTTGGGTGTGTGGAGACCACCCTGCTTTCATCTATTTTCCATAACCCAGCTCATGACTCTGCAACTACAGTATCTGCTAGAATAAATCCTCTTTCCATTTCCAAACCACACCTTCCTCCCAGACAGAGAGGATAAAAAATGCCACGCGGATGTGAGCAGGCTGTGTTCCTTGTCTTTATAACGAAGCTCTTTAGAAAACAATGCTCATTATTAATTTTGAGAAAAGAACATTTCAGTGAGTACCTGTTTGACCAACCTATCCTTTTTCTAAATACCAGATACCTAATATGAACTTGTAATCTTTAGGGGTATTTTGTAAGTTTAAAAATCTGTGGAATTATCATGCACATAAAAGGCATTACCTTTTGCATACTTAAATTGCAAATTCTGCATTTAACACCTTCCTCCCAGTTAAAAGCAATCACTGTCTTCTTATCTTGAATTTGTACATCAGGAAAATGAGATGGCTTAAATATCCCTGGAGCCTGAACAAAACCCACAGGAAATCTAATTGCTGTAGTAGGGCATGCATTCCACACCCTAGTTCTATGAATGAAAATGTAAAATCACATATATTTTGTTAGTGGCTTCTCTTTCAATGTCCAGTGCCTAGAAATTTATTAGAATTCTGTGCACCAAATTATTAGCCGGGGAAAGAAAATAAGTAAGAAATATGCCCTTGAAAGACAAAAGTGTGTGCATGGGTCAGGCTGGAGGATGGCCCCAGGGTTTGGAGAGAAATTCCAGAGGTTCTATGGCACAGCTCCAGCTTGGCAGACTGCAGAAAGACTATGTTTCCCTTATCCAGAAAGTGCAAAAGCAATCCACTCTCAGACCCTCGATGTCTGATACACTCTAAAGGGGCCAGCTCTTCGTATGAAAAAGATAATTTGGAAGGGAGTCATTTCATTTAACTTGAATAACTCAACACCCGTTAAATGCTACAATGCATTGAAAACAAAATAAGACTGGGCTTCTGTTCATGAAGCTCTACCCCTCTAAGTCACAAACACCTCAATGTCCGTCAGTCACAGGAAAGGGTAAGATCACCGAGTGCCTCAAGTGGGAGAGGGCACCTAAGTCAAACTTCCTCTTTCCAAGGAGTGCCAGAAGCTGAGCCGTAGGAAGAGTGCAGGCTCCAGGTCCTGACAGTCACACCGCTCTCAAGCTGTGGAACCTCCACATGGTCTATGAACACCTCTGAAAATTAGCTCCTTCATGTGCAAAATGAGATGTGAATTAGCTCGATTTAGCTATTCCACAATGGGTACATACTTCAAAACTTCATGTTGTATGCAATTATATACAGCTTTTATTTGTCAATTTAAAATATATTTTAAAATTATTTTTAGATGTTTCATAAAAAATAAAAATGTTTTAAATAAGAAAACAATGGCCCTCAGAGTGCCTGGCAGGCGCTGAGGAAAACGTTCTCTCCCTCTTCTCTCCCGGCATCTCCTTCCACCGTGCCCACCCTGACCTGCCTTGCTGCCACCACCCACCCCCATGCTCAGCACAGTTTTTTCCAGGGCAGCTCTGACTGTAGAAATAAGCAGGTGATTGGAAGATGGGTCCAGGAGGAGGAATGCGGGAAGCGGATTCTCAAAATCTTAATCGAATACCCAAAGCTGTTTTCAGTTTCAAGCTGCTTCTTACCTCAGGACACTTACGCTGTTCCCTTCACGAGGGAAGCTCTTGCTGCCTCTCTGATAAAGGCATCATATTCTATTATTATACATATAAATAGAATATAAATTATTTTATATCCTAAATATAAATAATAAATGTTATTCTCTGAAGCTTTTTCTAAACTCCTCTGTCACCCCCATCCTTTGGGTGTCCCAGGAAAATCCAGCTTGCATGAGATCATAGGGACTTCGTAGCTGGGAAGTAAGGGACCAGGTGCCTTTCCAGTCTCCAGCCAGGGCTGAAGCGCTTCTCTGAGCAAGAGCTGCCAGCAGGCAGGGAGGGCTCTGTTGTGCAGGCATTCGTGTCCACCTGCCTGACGGCACTATAAGATCTGGAAAGTGGGCCATGTTCGGGTAAAAATCAAACATTTTTGGTTAAATATGTGTCCCTTCATAGGATGTATATACATATGCTGAACGAGCTTGCTCCCAGCGTACCCATTTCCAAACACAGTGGGCACTTCTGGTGAGCAAAGAGGGTCTGTAGAGCAAAGAGCAACTGCTTTAAAGATGGACACATCTAGGTTCAAATGCCAGCTCTTTTATTTTCAGTGATGGCCACGAGCAGATTCTCACTCTAGTTTCCTCATCTGAACAGTGAGTGGAGACAGAGCTGCAGTGAGCATCAGATGGGATGGTGTGTAAAGCATGCCAGGCACATACTGGGTGCTTGATAGATGGCAGAGGCTATGGCTGTTCTGTGAGGAAGGATGGAAAGAGCATGCCATTGACTGTGTGCTGGCTATCTGTCATGCATGAGGCTTAGCACTTTTGGCGATGCACGCCTTCCACACGCGCACACACACACACACACACACACAACTGTGAGGTCACTCTTAAAGGATCATTTTTTAAGAAAGCTAAAATAATGAATCACATAAAAGTATAAAATGAACATGCATCAAATATTTTATTTAACTTATAAATAAGGAAAAAACT
The DNA here is from genome assembly GCA_963574635.1 of Cheracebus regulus. Taxonomy (NCBI): domain Eukaryota; kingdom Metazoa; phylum Chordata; class Mammalia; order Primates; family Pitheciidae; genus Cheracebus; species Cheracebus regulus. The sequence continues at coordinate 52,509 of CAUYQU010030593.1, forward strand.
AGTAACATATTACAACTGATTCAAAAGAAATTTTAAAAACACATAGATGAAAAATTGATTGATATTCATGGGTAGAGTAATTGCATTTTAGTGGACAAAATTTATTTGGATTTCTATGTTCATGAATCATTTTCATTACTGTAATTGTTCTATAATTTACAAATTGTCAAATGTCTCAAAGACAGTGAAAAGGGCAAGCTTTAAAATCAGATAATCTGGAAGAGTTACCAGAACCCTTTTTGGTTTTGTCTAATTCAAAATTTTTCACAATGTTTTCTGGCATAACTATTATTATTCCCATTTGCAGTTGAGGAAATAGACTAAGAGTACAAGTGTATGATGTGTCTACAGTCACCAAAAAAAAAAAGTGTAAATAGCAGTGTCTACGTGTAAGCTCATCTTTCTATCACTCCAAACCTAGAGTGGCTTTATTTGAAGGTCTGGGATTTGCTTTACTTGTATATTTCAGGGGATGAACAATCAATACGTCCGTCGAGAAGTCTTCTGCTGTGAAGCTTGTCATGAGCTCAAAAGCTTCTGGGAAAAAGAAATTAGCAAACAGACTTTTTACCGAGAACTGGAGGAAGATCGTCAGGAAAGAAGTGCCCTGAAAAGGTATGTGAATCTTTTCTCTATTATTACTTTTAAAGTGGATTTCTTAGAAATATGCCAGATATGAAGATGGAGGTAGTGAATTCTCGTTGATGTCCACTGTTGTAGGAATGTATATATGCTGGATATGAAAGCGTAAAGGCTGTACAGCAACAGGAGGAATTGCGAGCTCTCATGAGGACATGGGGGCAAGGCTTGGAAGGAAGAAGTTCACTGTACTCTCAGGTCCCAGGGAGGGGGTCACACATGTCCCACAGGGCCAGAGGGGAAGCTCCTGGTTTTGGTGAGGTGGAAGAAGAGCTAGAGAGAATCTCTTGGCCAGAGTCTTTATTGGGGTTTCTATGAAAAAGGCAAGGCAGGGCAGAGTGTATAATTCAGGATTGGTTAGTTTGGGTCATTCTGGTAGGCTTTGGGCTGTAGGAGTGGTTTCCAGTTGCCTGGTACCTGGCCCCAGGATAATCAAGGCAGGGGAAATAGTGGCTCCGTGTGTGAGAGTTAGACAGGGAGGTGGCTAGGGCTACAGACTTGAGATTGGTTGGTCTGGAGATTGGCCAAGCCTTGTGCTATCTCTAAGATAGGGCTAGTCCTAGCAGGGGCAGTCTCTTCCTAGCCAGCAAATTGTAAGATGTCAAAACATCATAAAACACGGAAAACATCACCAATACATCCACTCATTCAGTCTTGCAAGTATACCAAGGATTTTCCAGCTCAGCACTATCGACATTTAGGGCCAAATAATTCTTTGTTGCGGAGGGCTGTTCTGGGCTAAGATAGTTTATCAGCGTCTCTGGCCTCAAAGCTTAGCTATCTGTGAGATCGCCACACATATTGTGACAACCAAGGCTACCTGGAGGGCAAAGTCAACCCTGATTGAGAATCAATGACTTGTAGATTTGGACAAGACTTTTTAATACAAAAAATGAGATTATATTATTTATGTCTTGATGAATTAAAACAATCTCTTCACCACTTCTTCTCTGTTGCAATCTCCAGTACATGTGGTTACATGTGGTTACACTAAATTTCAGGGTTAAGTCGACAGATACGTATATGTGTGAAAAACAAGTTTAATAAAAAGATCCCTCATCTGGGATAATATCAGGATTCTTGGGAGAATCTCAATCCAAGGAGTCTGCTGAGAGATGAGGGTTTGCTTATGTGGGAAGACATGTCATGTGAACCAGCTCAATTCTTCTGGGCCTGTCATGGTTCTCTGTCCCTAACATGGGAAGAGGCTAGCCAGGATGTCTGTCTGCTAGGATGTCCACTGCAGGTGGAATGGCAGTCATGTGTTCTCCACAGCAGAGCACCACAATTCCATGTTTCTGTGTCTGCCTAGTGCATGCTGAGCTGCAAACATGAGTCATTCACATGTGTAAAACTTAGTTAATTTCTGAAACAAACTCCTTTCTTAAGCCCCAGAGAGGAGCCTTCTTCCATACCCAGAGAAGAGCTCTGCCAACATTCCAGCCACACTCTTGGTGGCCTAACAGGCAAAACTAGGTCTTCCTACATGCTAGAAGAGTCTCATGTTAGAGCATCCAATCCTGAAGATTCTCAGGGACGTGCAGGGAGTCTGTTCTGTGGTCCCCCCTCTTCCTTCCCCCAGTCCTGGCCCACTAGCCCACTGGAAGCCAGATCCCATCATGAGCCCTGTGCTGTATCTTCCCTTCCAGAAAGCAAAAACTTGCAATATTATCTTATTTTTGTCAAGATAGTAAAACATATATATACATATATAGAGAGAGAGAGAGTATATGTATACAGTTACATACTATATACATAGAGAGAGAGTATGTAAAAGGAAAAGATTAGAAGAAAATACACTAAGATACTGAAAGTGGTTATTTTTTACTAATGGGATGACAGATTGTGTGTGTGTGTGTGTGTGTGTGTGTGTGTGTGTGTGTGTGTGTGTGTGTTCTATCTTTTCTGAAATTTCTACAATGATCCTGTGCCATTTTGTAAGTGAAAAATAATAATAAGTTATAAAAATGGCAATCAATTGCAAATGGTCCATAGAACAAACTGTATTAATTCTCCAGGCTCCCATGTGCCCCAGAAATGACCTCCTCTCCTAAAGTTTGGAGCAGTTTTCTCTACCTTCTATGACTGAAAGAATAAATCTTTGTGCTCATCATGAAACATTTCGTCAGTCTCCCCCAACTAAGTGTTTAAAGACACGATCGTAGCGGCTGCAGGACTCGGAACCGGGATCCCACCCAGAGCTGGGGAAGCGAGGCAGCTGCCGCCGTCTTTCCTTCAGCCTCGAGGTCACCCACCAGAGCCAGCGTGCTTATCGATTGTGAATTACAATTCTCAAAAGCCTTTTTAATTCGGTAAACAATGAATTAAAACCTCGTCATTTTATTTTTGCTGAAAAAAATGCAAACACATACCTATATGGTACATCAACCAGGCTTCACAAAAAATCTAGAATTTTTAAATGAAAACCAAAATGTCAGAACATTTGCTTAAATCCCCGCTGATCTGAGCAAATAGTTTGAAACACTGTCCTAACGAAATAATAATCTCCCAGCATATACTTGCAGACCAGTGACAATCATAGACACCTGAGTCCCTATTCCAGCCCTGTGGACGCTTCCTCCCCCAACTCCACTACCGGCAAATGCCCAGATTCTCACGCCACCCTGCCTTACCGCCCGCCCCATGGGGAAGTGGCCCAGGAGTGGAGGCGTGGACAGGCATCCTGGTGTCTCGAGTCAGGGCCAGCCTGGACAGCACGGCCCCTGGGGGGCAGAGAGGACGCACAAGGCAGGCACCAGGCTCCAGGGCAGCCCCTGACAGGCGGTGGCCGCCTCAGCCTTGGGTCGCCATGGAGATGGGGCGGGGCCAGGCGGCGGAGGGGGCGGGGCCAGGCGGCGGAAGGGGCGGGATGGGGGCGGGTGGAACTTGGTTTCCAACGGCCATCGGCCCCGCCCAGCCTGGGCAAGAGACCCAGCCTGGCCTGGGAAGCACAGACAGGGACTCCCAGGCAGAGCCTGATCCCAGCGGGCGCCCGGGGCCAC
>CAUYQU010030596.1:0-19453 GCA_963574635.1 Cheracebus regulus
AGTTTTCCTTTGGTGGACACCCGTTCCCCATAGAGCCAGACCTTCCTGGGTTCGGCTGTGCTTGCTGTGAAACTCTCAGTCCTCAGCACTTCCTATTGCTGTTCTCCTTGTGGGGATGGGACCAGCCGAGCCCGTCCGTCCCGTATACTCCACACCGAGAAGCGCTGCGCGGGGGTGCCGGCAAAACAGCTGTGCTGGCCAAAAGAGTCGCGCTGGCGACCCGTGGGGCTCTTCCGCAGGGAATCTCCCAGTCTGTGGGCAACAAAAATTCGTCTGAAAGTGTGGCGTCCACTCGCTCTCTGTGCTTTTCCTGGGAGCTACAATCCTGAGCTGTTGCTAATCAGCCATCTTGGATCTCTTCCCGCAAAGTATTGTTTCTGGGTGTGTCTGAGAGGGTGTTGCCAAAGGAGATTAACATTGGAGTCAGTGGACTGGGAGAGGCAGAACCACCTCAATCTGGGTGGGCACCATCTAATCAGCTGGGAGCATGGCTAGAATAAAGCAGGCAGAAGAAGGACTTGATTGTTGATTTTTCTGGCCTTCATCTTCTTCTCCCATGCTGGATGCTTCCTGCCCTGAAACATCAGACTCCAAGTTCTTCAGCTTTTGGATTCTTGGACTTAACACCAGTGGTTTGCCAGAGGCTCTCAGGCCTTCAGCCACAGACTGAAGGCTGCACTGTCGGCTTCCCTGCTTTGGAGGTTTTGAGACTGGGACTGGTTTTACTGCTCCTCAGCTTGCAGACAGCCTATTGTGGGACTTCACCTTGTGATCATGTGAGTCAATACTCCTTAATGAACTCCCTTCATATATACATCTATACTATTAGTTCTGTCCTTCTAGAGAACCTTGATACACTCAGTAAACACTTATTTTCCGGCTTTGCCTTTCTTGAAGTTTGGTTTATATGATTCTTTGATAACAATTAACTGCCAGACTAGCTCCTGTAAGAGGTCCATATACACAGGTGCACACAATGCTTAGTTATAATTTAATCTTCTGACTAATCTCCAATAATCAACACCTGGATGTGTTTGTCAGCAAAGCCTCAAGGTCAGAGTGAAACAGACAATAAGGAACATAACAAGTTGTCCTTGACCAGATTGCTTAAAATTGTTATCCTGATTTTTGAGCAATTCAAGACCTGCTTGTGTGACCGTGGGAAATGGGTCAGAGGTTTAACAAATATGAACCACAGAGGAGGAGTCTTAGAATAAGAGCCGGCCCCTTTCAAGGAAGACTTTGTTTGCAACCTTCTCTCTGTGCAACTCCAAAACAGGACCTCTAAGAATTTCAATCTCATACTAAATCAAATTCCAAACTGTTCTTTGATCTACAGTGAAAACCCCAATAAGATGATAATCATTAACTCAAATAAATACACTGTTTACAAAACCATTGTGACCATTTGGCAGTTGTAAATAACCCTTTGTCTAGGATTGGAAAACTGGGCAGAGAAGCAGGATATATAAATTATCAAGAATGTGAGGGGAAGGAGAAAGGTGGGGCTAACAAGAGAAAAGCAGAGATAATGAGTAACTTGGAGAACAATAAAAGGCAGGCTAGGGGGACTTAAGGACAAAGCCAACATAAAACACCTAAAAATAGCAGGACCATAGGAAATTGTCCTAAAGATATTTGATCTGTCATTGTACTCCAGATCCTGCCATTTCAAGTTCAGATCTATAAAAAGGCATGTTTTAAAAATGCATCATCTCCTTCCTATCTGTTCAGCAAAGGTACTGATTGTGCATCCTGCTTCAAGCCAGCGGTCCTTATAGCAGGATTCTCTATTTTATTACTTTAAAAAATCAGTCACATGTTAGATTGCTTTCCCTTTGGGAATTTGCTGGAATCACAAAATTAAGTCAATAATAGTTACCCCTCCTGCCTTTGCAATCAACCATGAAAGCATGAGGGCAAAGCAGATGTGTGTGCCATATAAACATATTTTACAACATGCATCCCTTCTTCCCTTAGTAGAGTTCACTCTACGTTAATTTTTACTCAATATCTGCTATTTCCCTCTGCCCTTTGCTCTACAAGATGATATCTTAATATTCTTTTGCTTAGTTTCCAAATGTTAATCAGCGAAAAGCTTCTGAATTGCTAATGTGTCTTAGATAATTTAAAATGAGAATCAAACTTTGAAAAGGTGGCTCCTCATTGAATATTAAAAAATGCTTTTAAGATTGGAATGAATGTGTGAATAAACACAAAATCCTTCTTGTAAATAAAACTTTTTGGTCGACTTAATTATATTTATCCTATATATTACTGGGGTTCTTTTTCCTCTCACTTTTCTATCTAGATTATATAGATTTTAGTCTAGTACTGCAGATAATAAACATGCACTTTAATTTTTACAGAGATGAGTTACAGACTTGACCCTAAATCAGCTGAGAAGTCCATGATTCATTGAGTGACTGCCATGCCCACAACTCCCTTCTGATGAGACCGATGGATCTCTAGGTCAGATGCCTGGCACCATATGATCCTGCTGTCCTGGTCAGAGCTGTTTTATCAGGAATCAGCTCCCGATGAAAAGGTTTGCTGCTAGCATAGGGGGAGGCCAGATATGTCAATAAGGCTGCCCTGTCTCAGTGGTGACCAGTAAAACGAATCACACCCTCATTCTTAGTGTGACTGAATATGGGATACACTGGGCAAATTAGCTGTTTAGTAAGTTACAGCAGCACAAATAAGTAGAAGCAGAAACAGAATGTTGCTTAGCCCCAAAATGGTGGGACACAGGTTTAGAAGAAATGAATACTAGGCCAGGTGTGGTGGCTCATGTCTGTAATCCCGGCACTTTGGGAGGCTGCCGAGGTCGGTAGATCACCTAAGGTCAGGAGTTCGAAACCAGCCCGGCCAACATGATGAAACCCCGTCTCTACTAGAAACACAAAAATTAGGTGGGCGTGGTATAATCCCAGCTACTTGGGAGGCTGAGGCAGGAGAATCACTTGAACCTGAAAGGCGGAGGTTGCGGTGAGCCCAGATCGTGCCACTGCTCTCCAGCCTGGCAATAGAGTGAGACTCCGTCTCAAAAAAGAATAAATGGATACTGCTTGCTGTGGGCATAACAACTTGAGTGGATCACTGCAGCTGTGGTGTCCAGAGGATCTCTGGAAGTACAGCTGCATCCTGAGTGGCTTTCCTGTTCCATGATATTTCTATGCAGAAATGGAGACATGTCCCTCCTTTTTTTCTCTATTTAACTTTAAACTTTCTTCAACTAAGGTAAACTACACATCTCTCTGCTCCTTGTAACCTTAAAGAATCTACCTGAGAGGACCAGTAAATTGCTCACTGCTATTTGTCCTCTCTGCCCTTCTGCTTTTTAAGGGCATAATAAAACAATTTCAGCATGGTATGGATTAATGTTTTTTCCCCCTGCTGTGGATTATTGCAGTCTTGGTCTCTGACACCGGTAATAAATTCCTTTCCTCTTCCTGATATATCTTCCTGTCTTTTAGTATCAAGAATAGTACTCAGATTTTGTCTTTCAGTCACTTTTTGTATTAAACCTACAGGGACAATAGTGATGTTTCTCTTGGTCACATGACACCAAGGCAGGCCAGGCTGGTTTATCCTTCTCAAATTCTTGACAGTGATCAAGGTTGACAGCAACTCTCTTTCCTCTTATTTGTCTTTCTAAAAATAGTTCTTAGAATCTTCTATCTTTATCCTTTTTTAAATTAAAAGTTTATTTTTTATAGATTCAAGGGGTATAAGTACAGTTTTGGTACCTGGATGTATCGCATAGTGGTGAAGTCTGAAATGTTAGCGTACTCATCACTCGAATAGTGTGCATTGGACCCAACAGGTCCATCTTCCTTCTTTCTCCAGCTATTCTGCATCCAACTGGGTTTTCTTCTAATCTTTCTGGACCCAGGGAAGCCATCCTATCTACATCATGACACTGCCTTGGCACTATCTTACTTGTAGTAAGATCATATTTAAGAATGATGAATCATATAATTTAACAAAAAGTAGAGCCACCAACGGTTAGACCAGGAACACATCACGTAGGTCCCTTAATTTATAAACTTAAATTGATACTCGATCCACTGACTGGAAAACTTTTAGGCATGTTTGGAACAACCTGAGTATGCAAATCCACTTTTTTCAATTGTAGATTTTATGAAATCCAAATACACATCAGGTATTTTTGATGAAAATCTAATGCCTGAGTTGAACTGTGCTGTAAGTATAAAATGCACACTGGATTTTGAAAACTTAACAGAAAGAAAAAATTAAAACATCTCATTAACATTTAAAAATATTGATTATATGCTAAAGTAATGTTTTGGATATACTGGTGTCTTTCTCTGTTTGGGCTGCTATAATGAAATTCCATAGACTGGATAGCTTATAAACAACAAATATTTACAATGTGGTAATATGCTGAGGCTGAAAAATAAAATTTAAAACACAAAACAAACCAAAAACACTAAAATAAACCCAATAGAAATATATGTCTCACAGTTCTGAAGGTTGGGAAGTCCAAGATCAAGGTGCTTGTAGGTGTTCACATATGACCTGCTTGGTTTCAGGCCGCCAGTTCTGACCAGCCTTATCTATGGGTTGTGATTCCAATGTGAATTTAATCGTTCATGATTTCAAAGCCTTTGCAATGCTGTTTACGTCTGTCCTTCATGTGCACCTTTCTGTGTCCAGTGTGGCCCTTGTCCAGTGGCCATTCCCATAGTTCAGTTCTCAAGGACTGATGCATGCTGCTCAGGGTCAGAACTATGCACATGCAATTTGCAGATGGGCCCAGGACTTCATATACAACTTTAAGTGATTGCCTTCCTAAGTTCCTCCTTTTATGCAATATCTCTGTAGCATGGTCCTTTTTCGTTCCCTGAGGCTTTTGAAGAATCTGAGACTTTATTTATTCTGCTGCTGTGGCATACTTCTTGTGATTACCACTGGGTCCAAGTGGTAGAAAAACAGAAAGAGAAAGAAAATGAAACCATCAGGTACTTGCTCCAGATTCTTGGAAGCACAGTTCCTTTGACAGAAGGATTGGAGAGAAAAGTTCTCCTTCTTCAAAGAACAGAGAAAAGGAAAGAAGAGGGAAATGGGGGTTTTCTGGTTTTTCTCTGAGCACCAAGAGATACCTTTTTGCTCTTTGAGCCAGAAATATGGGGATTCTCCTTAGGGTGTCTCTGTTGGCACCAATGCCCTTTTGAGCTTAGTCTGGGAGACACTGGAGGAAACAAACTCATTGTCATTTCAATGGTAGTTTGAATTCTATTCTTCTACCCCAGAAGGCTTTTCAGTCTTCAAAAAGTTGTTTCGTGCATTCCGTCCAGGTTTTTCAGTTGCATTCAATGGGAGAGACATGGTGACTTTACTCTTATCCAAAACATGACGTGCCCCATTATTATGATTTAATATTGTTTTAAACATTGTGGACAATGCAATAAGGCATGACACAGAAATAAGATATACTGATTGGAAAGAAGACAATAGGATCACTATTTGCAACTTATAATAAGAGTTAACATTCAGCAACTGCTAAGGTTGTGTGAAGTAAAACCTTTAGATAATTTATATACAGCAGCCCCCCTTTATGTGCAATTTTGCTTTCCAACATTTTAATTAACCTCCGTTCAAAAATATTAAGTGGGAAATTCCAGAAATAAACAATTCCTGAGTCTTAAAGTGCATGCCATTCTGAGTGGTGTGATGAAATCTCATGCAGTCTTGCTTCATTCGCCCAGAACAAGAATCATCCCTTTGTCCAGAGGATCTATGCTGTCTAGGCGACCCACCCACAGTGATGTAGGAGCCATCTGGGTTATCATATTGACTGTCATGGTATAGGTATCATAGTCCTTGGGTGCAAGTAATCCTTATTTTACTTCATACTGACCCCGAAGGGCAAGAAAAGTGATGCTGACAGTTTAGATACGCCAAAAAGAAGCCCTAAAGTGATTCTTTTAGGAGAAAAGGTGAGAGTTCTCAATGTGATAAGGAAAAAAAAAAATGTATGCTGAGGTTGCCAAGATCTATGGGAAGAACAAATTTATTCATAAAATTGTGAACAGTATATTGTTATATTTGCTTGATAAATTACTAGTTATTATTATTAATTACTAACTGTGCCAAATTTAAAAATTAAACTTTATCATAGCTGTAAAAACACAGTATAGGAAAAAACAGTATATATAGGGCATGGTACTGTCTGTGGTTTCAGGCATTAACTGGGGCTCTTAGAATGTATTCCCCATGGATAAGTGGGGACTACTGTGTCCATTAACTCAGATGATCTTCATAATAAACCTATAAGATGGATATTATTATGACCATCTCCATTTTACAGATAGGAAAAGATTAAGGCCAAAATAAATTATGTAAGCTGTTCAAGATCACATAGTCAATTCATGGAAGATCCAGTATATTAGGCTAGGTAGACTGTCAAACTTGTGCCCTTACTCAAAGATGACCAATTGAAAAAATTATTGAAAAGAGTAAGAATGAAGCAGGCAAACCCTAACAAATATTGAGATATAATAGAAAGGTATGATAATTAGAATATTTTGGCACTGATACAGAAAGACGTGTAGATGATTGAGACAACATAGATAATTTCAAAACAGAATCTATATATGAGAAATCAATATATACTCAAAAAATACCACACACCAATATGGAAAAAAGTAAATTGTTTTAGAATAATTATTTAGCTAGTTATAAAAGAGTATGTATAGTTACATTGTATAGCATATACCTAAACTAAATTCCAAATATATATATATTAAAAATGGAAACATTCAATAAACTAGATAAGTAGAATTAAATATTATTGTATCTCTAAAGGATTTCCTAAGCTTAAAAGTGATAACAGCAATCATATTTTGTTGTTAAAAAAATACAAATAATTATACAGAAAACTAAAATAAAATGAAAAAGCCAAAACTTTTTGGAAAAAATGTTCACACAAATATGACAAAGGTTTACTGTTATTAATACAGTGATCACACCAATTTTAAGAAAACATTCAGACCCTAAATAAAGGACATAAATATATTTCTTTCCTTATTAAAAATGAGATATAAAAAAATCTCATGTTTTAAAAAGCACATTGAAGCTACATCATGATGTCACATATTAGCTTTAACAAGTGATAAAATCTCATGACACTGAGGTCTTTGATATAAAACTGTAAAGTCGTTAAAAAACAATACAAAAAAGTTTTAGACACTGCATTCAAGATGTGTGTGAAGATTCCTAAAAATGTAATTACGATTTTCATCAGGAACATTTCTGAGATTGTATCTAAAAAAATTAATTCCAGATATAGGGAAGTGGCTCATTGGAGTGTTTTTTTTTCTTTTGGTTAATAAATGAAAGAAAACTAAATTTAAAACCACAGGAAATTAGCTAAGTCAATTATGGAATATCTGTTTTATGAAAAACTATATCATCAATAAAATTTGTCTATAAATATCTTACGATAGCATAAAAACATTTAATCTAATGAAAAAAGTCTAATCATATACATAATAATTACAAACATGAAAAAATATACAGGGCAGCCCCGTGGCTCATGCCTGTAATCACAGCATTTTGAGAGGCTGAAACAGGAGATAACTAGAAGATGACCAGTCATTTGACTAGGTTCTGGTGTATCTCTCTCTCTCTCTCTCTTTTTTTAAAAAAAGCCATCTTTATATTTTATAGTCCCATTATCACAGTAAGAATAGCGTGACTAACAAAAGCATCAAATAAATAAATATTCACTTAATGAAAATTTAATCTCTCAAAAATCTCTAGTTTTAAAAATTTTATAATCTCGACTAGAACTTTAAAAATTCCACCCTCCTCCCCTGCCTCTTTAGAAATCAAGATTTCTGAACATACTCTGTCCATTTCTTGATGACTCAGAAGTATCTCTGCAAGCATCAATTACTCATTATGTTTGAAGAATCCAGAAACTATAGCACAAATATGTACAGACCTCCAGAGCATACAGAGATGCATATATTCTTTGTCCCTATGCTGAATGGATCCATATTGCTATTTTGAAAATAATTCCTTTGCTTCCTTTCATCTCCTCCTTAGAGTGGGCCCTTCACTCTGGCTTGTTCCTACTCACATGCCTGAAATTCATACTCTAATACCCCTCTTCATTTGCAAAATAGTCACTTCTCTGGGAAGAATAATTAGAATGTCAAATATATTAAAATTGTCTCCAAACTATCTAAACCCAATAGCTATTGAAGAAGAAGCTGGAGAGAAGTCCTGTTTCCTGTTTCCAGCATGACAGTTGTAATGATACCTACATGGAATGCCCAGAGACAGTTTTTACTTACATTTTATGTCTGTCTACGTTTTGGATAGATGAGATTTCAAATTGTAGCCTCTAAGGAACTGAGGTGTCACTTAGAACCTATATGATACACGGAGAAACCACAGCTCAGAAAGCTTCACAGCAGAGCTGGGACTACAGTCCCTGTCTCCTGCTTCTTGCTAGTCCTTTCTGCCTTCAGGCCTAGGTCTGTGCTGTTTCCTCTATCTTGAATGTCCTGTCCTTTGCTCACCTTGCCATCTCCTCTCCTCGCTGCATGGAAGGATATCTCAGGTGTCAGCTCTCTCCTCTCCTCTAGCTCTGTCCTCCTTAAAAGCCTGTGATCACACTGGAATAACATTCAAGCTCTTTTGGCTGGCCTGTCTGCTCCCCATTATCCATTTTATTTCTGCCTCCCTGAGCACTTTAGACACAGAGGACTTGGAACCTGCAAACCCAGCCCCGCCTAGTCCCCACGCCAATCCCACCCAAGGCAAGCAGAGGCAGAACTGGCAGAGGGTGAGTGATTCTTGCTGAAAGCTTGATATTTACAAGAGCTAAAATTCACTGGCTTAAAGTCTTCCCCCAACTTCCACTCGTTTTGTTCATGAAACAGAACATCTGCCTCATCTTCCTGATTTTTCCTCCAGGTCCCTCGCTGAGAGGGCACCATCACTTCCATGGCAGCCTGCTGCTGACAATCCTCCTCCTCTTGGAGGAAAGAGAAGCGAATGTGTGGATTGTTTCATTGTATGTTATTATTGCCACTTTACAGATGAAGACACAGGGGTTTAGAGAAGTTAAATTACTTCTTGGAGGTCACAGAATAGAGGAGCTGCCTGTCAGAAAAGAAACTTTTCCTATCTATAAACATTTGGCTACCAAACTTACTCCAAGCTGAGGGTACTACCTTCAAGCACAACTTACTGAATTTATCATCCTGCTGCCTACATTTCCTTGTTTTCAAACCTAACCTATCACATTAGCCTGCTTGGATATCAACTTGGTCTAGATAAAAATTAATGCCTCGGCTGGGCATGGTGGCTCACACCTGTAATCCCAGCGCTTTGGGAGGCTGAAGCCAGAGGACTGCTTGAAGTTAGGAGTTTGAGATCAGCTTGGGCAACACAGTGAGACCCTATCTCTACAAAATATTTACAAAAGTTAGCTAGGTGTGGTGGCTTGTGCCGATAGTCCCCACTACTTGGGAGGCCAAGATAGGAGGGCTGCTTGAGCCCAGGGTTTCGAGGCTGCAGTGAGCTCTGACCATGCACTGCACTCCAGCTTGGACAACAGAGTGATATTTTGCCTCTAAAAAAATAATGCCCAATACTTCCATGGACACTATGGATACAGTAAAGTAGATATCTGACTACCTACTATGAAGGTCAGCCCAACTACAAGGTTCTCCTTTTGCCCTCATTACCTAGCACCAGATAACTTGTCTTTTGTGCAGACAACCCGTGGAGGTTTCAAACATATCTTATGCTTTTGCCCAAGCTGGAAGCTAGCACTTTCTACCTTAATTTTAATTATTGTCCTATGCTTGGCTTCAGCCAAATGGAACTAATTGCTCTTCTACCTGCATCTGCTATGTTTTTCTGTCTCCTTGCCTTTTTATGTTTGCTCTGCTAAAATGCCCTTAACAATGCACCAACAGCCACTTCTCCTCCCCCGGCCCATCCCAAATCTCTGCACATGTAACTCCTTTTATCTTTAAGGTCTGGTGCATATACCTTCATCTCCATGAAGCCCTTCCTTAAACACATTTCTCTTCCAGCTAGAAGCAAGTGATGTCTATTTCACCTCTCAGAGTACTTTATTTGTACTTTTCCTGGGGCACTTCCCCAGAATTCAAAGGCAAACATCATATTGTACAAATCAGCTGTGTCAGCAAGAGTCATAAAAGAATGTTGTTTTTGCTTGTCATTGTTCTGCTAAGCTTGATCCAAGGGGTTGGTTAGCTCTTTCTCCTGCCCCTGATGAAAAACACTATTTTCTGACCACTCCTAGTTAAGAAAAAGTTCTATTTTCATAGATTACAAAATGCAGTCTGAATTCAGAAATTAGGATGTCCAGCCCAATATTCATTAGCACGTGAATCATCACTCAAAGCTGACACATCATTTTACAGCCACAGCTGCCCACAGGCAAACTGATGTCTTCAATATAAAGAATATGTTTGGCTGTTTCATATCCATTCTCCTTCACTCACTCACTACTGTTCCAATCAACTTCCATCCCCAGGGTTGAAGTAAGAAAGAGATAAGAGAAACAGTCACAACTTTGTTTGTTTGTTTGTTTTGAGACAGGGTCTCGCTGTCCCCCAGGCTGGAGTGCAGTAGTGCAATCTTGGCTCACTGAAACCTCTGCCTCCCGGGTTCAAGCAATTCTCCTGCCACACCCTCCCCAGTAGCTGAGATTACAGGTGCACTGAATCATGCTTAGCTAATTTTTGTATTTGTAATAGAGACGGGGTTTCACGTTGTCCAGGTTGGTCTTGAACTCTTGACCCCAAGTGATCTGCCCTCCTCAGCCTCCCAAAATGCTAGGATTACAGCGTAAGCCACTGTGCCCGGCCAAGATCTATTTTGACTAATAGAGTCATGACAGCTTAACCGATATTTAACACTGATCCTTTCTCTAAGATTACTTTTGTGGGTTCTTCAGATATTCTCCTACTCCTTTCTTTCTTGTTAACTCAGACAAGCAATCTGAATTCAGCTGGTTGCTTCTTTCTCAGCCCCTAGGGATCTAGGCTCCACTTAAAGTTTTACTCTCCTGAGGTTCCTTTTTTTTTTTTCTCTCAGTGGCCATATTAGATGCATCCTCATTCTTCTGAGAAATAAGCTCCTGCTGGCTGATTTCAACCCAGCAACAACTTTCCTTTGCTCTTGCCATCTGAATAACTAGCCAGTTAGGGTGTAACTTCCTCCAGATTTCTCAGGTTTGAGTCATGAATCCACATCTACCCTCTTCCAGCTCTGGGAGGTATGTGTCAAGTTCTCAAAATGGTACTGTTGAAGTCAGTCTTCCTAGCATTTAGGTGAGGTGGCAGACAGCCCCCCAGCCTCATCCGGTGTCTTTTTAAAAATAGAAATTCTCCTCATGAAATCCTCTCTTAACCTTCACTCTTGGGGGCCACATATCCTCTTTATGCGGAGAAATGTTTCACCATAGAACCCATTCTTGATATTCTGTTGGAAATTGGCACCTTGATCTGGTACCTCACTTTGGAATTTCATATCTGTCAGAACTGGGAGCCTCAGTAGGAACTCCAATTTAACATCGTAGTGCACAGCGAGAAAACAGTTTACAGAGAACGTGCTCCTTTAGAAGACCAGGTACTGCCTGAGGGCAGAGACAATGTTCAATTCATCTTATATTCCTCATAGCCTCTAAAATTGAGCATGTTCCCTTATAGGCAATACGTAGTTATGGCTCTCTGAAATGGACACACTTGGTCTTTTGTTTTCTTATGGCAACTAACATTCAGGACCAACCACAGGGCTATTTGTACACACCTTATTAACTCCAACTCAAAATGATTAGGACGTGACAGACTGCTCTGTGTTCGTCAAATCCTATTTTCTTCTTGTCTTTCAGCCATCTGGGTTACATTTTCCAGCCTCCCTTTCAGTTAGGTGGGACTGTCTGAGTTCCAGCCAAGGGGATGAAGGCAGAAGTGAAGTACATCACTGTCAGGTCTGGACCCAGAAGACCTCCTGGGCAGTCCTCTGTGATTTTCTACCATTGGTGGACTACAGGCCAAGAAGATGGGGCCCTGGAAACAACAAAGCTGTACGTTTTAAGTAGCTTGGGTCCCTGAATAAGTGCACGAAGCAGAGCCTCATACTGTATTCATCATATTCATTGAACTATGCTGTGAGCAATAACCACACTTTTATATGAGAAGCCACTGGAATGTGGAGCTTGTTTATCATGGTTATGCCCGCTAACACAGAGGGCTAGATTCTAATAATATACTTCTAAAATCAAGCTAAGGAAATTCTTTGAGGAACTTTTTATTAAATCCCTGCAGAACATGCTAAAAGTGTATTTCCTCAGCTTCCAGGTACACGATCTATTCCTTTCTAAGACAGTTCTCATGCCCCCACCTAAAATGCATTTCATTTTTCTTTTTAGAATAAATGATTTTGTTTTTAGTTCAAAGAAACATAGAACAATTATTTCCTTCTTTTTATCATTTTCTCAGGCCTGTAGGCAAAGAATTCATTTTTAATTACAAAATTGCTATGGGGTATAAAGGTGTACTGTGGGCGTAGTTATGGAACGCTACCTTATAGACTTGGTCTTTTTTCCAAAGGGCTGCAGTTCAGGATGTGGTAGGCTGTTTTTTTGGAGTAAGAGAAAGATAAACTCATTCAACCATGCATATTGAATTATAAGACTTGGAATCACTATTTTTGTGAAAATGTGTTCTCCATACTGTGTTCATTCTGACATTCTTTTCAGATTGTCACCATAACAGTTCCATTTGGCCTTTAAATAAGACAGGATGGGTAAATGTTGTTGGTGAAAGATATGAAGCTCCAAGGTTGAATTCCAACATCTTTGCTTCAGTGTTCCCAGGTTAAAAATACTGCAGAAGAAACACCACGTAATCGAAGAACAGCAGAGTTATTATGGATGAATGTAAAATCCTAGGTCTGAAGAGTTTAAAATGGTCTTCAAATCCACCTTGGATCTCAGTATGTTAATGGTATTTTTTAATAAAATATAAGGAAAGTGATTCCATATCTTCAACAATGTTTCAATATTCAATAACACTGAGCTGTAATAATTCTTTAACTAAATCATTCATGTAGTAATCTAAAGATATGTATTTTTATTCTTCTGTGAGGAAGAACTGTAATTACTATCTCACCAAACTTGGCAATCTTTAAATTTTTATCTTTTCAGTATATCAAGGAAAGATAGAGGCTTGTGGTCACAGATGAAAAGGCATCAGTTTAAAGGCATGTCTATCAACTGGCCTTTGCAATCTAGGGGTAACCATAAGATAGCCAGAGATTTTATAGAGAAGTTGATGGAAAACTTAATGATGGTGATGAATTATATGGTACTGAACACATATTCTCATCACAGTAAATTTAATAGCTATTGAGAACTTACTATATGGTAGTCACGAGGTGTAAGAAAAGGTAATTCCAACTGGCATTATTCTGATTTTTATGAGCAGATGAATGATACATCTATTTGGGATAGTTCCTGGATATTTATTTCTTGACATTTTTTAATTCTTTTTTTTTTTTAATTTTTAAATTTTTTTTATTGCGTGTCATCCTTGCGCAGGGGCCATGCTAATCTTCTGTGTATCGTTCCAATTTTAGTATATGTGCTGCCGAAGCGAGCACTCAATTCTTAAAGAAGAATGCAGGAACTCCACAGTACTCTATCAATTCCATATTCCAGGCACACATTTGCTAGAAGTTCATTTTACACTTGGAGTTGGATACTACCATCATCATTAACTGCTCTGATATGGATTATGCAAAGTAAGGATTCATTGATGCACACAAGATGGTACAGGGCATGAAACTTCATAAATGCCTTACAATAGCCTATAATCTAATTCCAGAAAAATAATAAAACATGGCTTTCCCAATGCATACCAACTACGCATGTGCTTACGCAGGAAATCCGTGATGCTCAAGGCAGAGAATATATTTGAAGTTAGTAGCATTTCAGCTCAGGAGTTTGAGGTTGCAGTGAGCTATGATTGCACCACTGCACTCCAGCCTGGGAGACAGAGTGAGACCCTGTCTCTAAATTAATAATAATAAAAATTAACCCAATAGCCTAATCTGGGAAGCTTTCATTGAAAGGCTGAGTTAGAACTTGTACACTGAAGGGGCAAGGGATGTGGATAAAAACGTTTTTCTGTGAGAGATGGCAGAAGCAAATGGTCAGCAAGTTTCTGAAGAATCTGGAGATACTAAGGATGGAGGGCCTTATCAGGAAAGGAGGAAGGGAGCACAGGAAGTCAAAGGTAATATGGGACAGGGGATGTTGGCAGAGACACACGGAGCCTGTGATCATGAATCTGGCCCTTGATCATGAGAGACACCTGAGGCCTAATATCATAATTTTTTTTTTTTTTTTTTGGACGGAGTCTTACTCTGTTGCCAGGCTGGAGTCCAGTGGCTCGAACTTGGCTCGCTGCAACCTCCGACTCCTTGGTTCAAGTGATTCTTTTGCCTCAGCCTCCCGAGTATCTGGGACTACAGGCGTGCACCACCACGCCCAGCTAATTTTTGTATTTTTAGTAGAGACAGGGTTTTACCATATTGGCCAGGATGGTCTCAATCTCCTGACCTTATGATCCTCCCACCTTGGCCTCCCAAAGTGCTAGGATTATAGGCATGAGCCTGTAAGTGCTTGGCAAGATCATGAATCTTAATCAAAACAATAATAAGCCAATGGAATGGCATAAAAAGAGTAAAGACAAAATAGCTCTGTGAAAAACTGAGAACTGGATGGTCCATCTGGGCAGGAGAAAGGGGAATTCAAATCAAGTTTCTAGGGATGGGTAAGAGGAAATTATAAAGAAATGGAAATAGATTAGTTGAAATGATCAGATACAGAGATATAGGACGAGATACCAGAATCATATGGTAGGGAGGTGTTGTACGTAGTAGAGTCCTATCTTAGGCTGTTTAAAATCAATAACAACCGTGAGAGTGGCAAGAGTCCTATCGATTATGAAATATAACAGTTTTAGAGTTAAACATTAGTGATTATATCCTTTAAAGACCTTTGAAGTATTTATTAAATATGTTTTCATACTCACTTATGCTACTTAGAAGTATGAAGTCTATAATACACCAGTGACCAAATGACACTTATAAGTGCCCTTTCAAACATTAATGCTAAGATCTTAGGGAGTAAGCATAACTCCTACCCCTGGTTTCAACCATTTGCTAATTCTAATGATGTTCTTTATTTGACGCCCTTGAGTAGATATAATAAATAACAGGTAATGACTATAAGTTTTTCATCCTGGCTCTCCTCTAATCCACATAATGACTCTATTACAGTTGCAGCAAGGCACGTAATTGAAAGTATAAATTAAAAGACAAAGATAACAAAAACCTTCTCGTAGAACTATCTGCATCAGCATTTTTGGCACATAGTAGGAGGTTAGTACCTTTCTCCCTAGCTTGATATGGCCCACCTCCAGCATTTACTTCATCCCATATGACTTCAGGTGAGAAGAGGGAAAATATTTCTTTGTTAGAGAAATGCACTCAGACTAAACTTTAGATGAAGTAGGGTTAATTCCCATTCCCTTGAAAAGAGGTATGTGACGTTTAACAGGGCCACTGAGGGCCTTGGCTATGAGAGCTTAGGTAATAACACTAAAAATGCAATGTACTTTAGCTAAGAATTATTAATGCTAGTTTATGAAGACAGAAAATGAAACTATTCATTCTTATTTATCTCAGGTCTTTGGCTCTGCCTGCTCCCAGTTCAAGCTTGATAAACTCTGAACTTGGAGCTCGTCTTAATGGGTGGTAGAAGACTGTGCTCCATTTCTCCTGGGACTTCATGCTCATTAGTCACAGACGCCAATTAAAAGCTTTGTTAGAGAACCAGAGGAATGTGCCGCAGCACATGTAGAGTCCCGGAAGCCCCCTTTCACGTCTAACATGGATGAATGAGTCCCCATGGCATGCGAAGCTGCACATCAATAGGTCGTGTGCATCAGCAGACAGGATCAACAAAGGCAGCACAAAAATGTTGAAGTCAGCACTTTCTGGAGCCAGCCCTATTCATTCCAACTGATAAGGATTTAAACATTTTCATTAGCTTTGCTGATCCCAGTCATTTAAAATGACAAACACGTTATCATTATTTTTAAAGCAAGTTACATAATCTAGGGTGCAACCCAGGCTGGATAATTTTCTAGAAATGATTATTGACCCTTGCATCCTCCTCCTGCAACCATGAGGGGTCAAGTTGAGGTTAATGTTCTGGCAAACCCCTTAGCATCCAGACTAACAACTGTTTTGGATGAGATTATTGCCATTGTAAACCACTGAGGAGGGCCTGAGATGGTAATTCTTAATTAAGAAAATAAAAAGATTCAGTGTCTCAGCTCTCAGCATGCAGCTAGTGATAGACTGCATCTCAGTCCAGAGAATAAAATTCAGCAAATAATGGATTTTTAAAAACAATTTGTTTTAGATACTTAATCTAAAATAATTTGGTGAAGCTTCAGAAATAACTTTGGGTATCAAGTGTGAAAAGAATATTTGCAAAATGTTTATTTTTGTGTGTGTGTGTGAATTCTTTGTTTTTACTTTAACTGTGTCTTACTGCTGACTTTTTACTAACTTGTTGCTTCTAAAGAGAATTTTAGGGCAAAATATTTCAAAATTACAGGATGTTCAAGGGAAGGAATAAAAACTTCCAATAGTGGGTTTTGTGAAATATGTCATGTTTAGATAATATTCGATAACTTACATTTTTTTAACTATTTTATTTGCTAATGTACTCTTCGACATGTCATAAAATTATGTGGACAATGAGATCTGAGAAATATTAACAGCAGAGAAAAAGCTGAATAGAGCCCCATTCATATCTGTAAAGCTGCTGGGGTCCTATGGTGAGTGGTAGAAAGAAAGAACTGGAGCAGACCGTGAAAAGGCTGGACTACTCTGATACTCAGAATTTGATTATAAAGCTGTACACAGGGTATGAAAAGATTTGTCAGGAACATGTCTCAAGGCAGTAGAAAAATCATAGGATTCCATGGATAGAAAGGGCTTAGGATTTTTATTATGACCTTTAAAAAGTCTCTTGTAGTCTCTCAATAAGGAAAAGCAAAAGACATTTGCACAATTTCAGAAAACATTCTGTGTTGCTCTGCAATATACTCCCTGAAATTTTTTTCAAGGTAGGATATAAACCCTCTAACCCATCCCATCTTTTCTCAACACACAAGGCTATGCCTGTATTTATTGTAGAAGTTCAAAGGAACACAATTCCCCAAAGGTTTTATAGTAAGACACTCAGGGTTACATTAGTTTAATAATTTTCAAGCTGGTTTTTGGACAGTCTACATTTGGACAGAAGCTAGCAGAAAACTTCTGCATGGAGAATATGATTAGTTTTAGGTCAAAAAGTCAAAATAGAACTTCTTGTTCTGCCTTCTTTTTTCTTAAAAAACCTAAGAACTTTCCTACTATAAACACTTAGAAATAACTAACAAAAAGACATTTTTTTCAAGTCCTTTATTGGGCTTGCAAAAAGAGAGAGAGAACGAGCAAAAAAGTGCCTTTTCAAGTGCTTTACTGGGCTTGCAGAAAGAGAGACTAAGTTGTAAGGTACAGAGATCTAAGAGCAGTGTGGTAAGATACAAACTGATGTTGACCTTCATTGAGGGGACTTAATGGGTCTCAGTGACCTAGAAGCTTAGGTTTAGATTCTTATGTAGTGGACATAAGGGGACAGTGAAAGTGTCCAAATAAATGGGCATAATAATGATGCCTGTCTGTTTCTATCTAGATGCCAAGTGAAGGAAAGAGATAGTATCACTCAGAATTTATAACCAGGGATATGTGGGTGATTCAGGAATAAATGAAATAAGAAATTAGCCTACGGATTCACTTAGGACATGAATAAAAAACAAATGCAAAATGTCTCTGAAGGGCTAGATATATCCACTCTGGGTACATATTTGTATACAGTATTCCCCACTGAAGATGAGCTCATAATCCCAAATTACAAATTACATGAAGAAACACTGCCATGAGAACTGCATCACCAGAAACAATAAATATGGGACTCTAGATCCTAAGGACTTTGGATAAAAAAAGAAAAGAACAGATTATTTAACATGTTTTAAGTGACTAAGACTAAAGAGCATATATACTGTATGACAAGAAAAATATGTTATTAAAACAATACATCATCTAGAAATAGAAACTATAGCAACGGAATGAAAAACTCAATGGACAGGTGAAACAGCTGTTCAGACAAAGTTGAAAACATAATCAATGGTCGGAAAGACAGGTTTAAGGAAACAATTTAGAATGCAATTGCATAAGAGGATAAGTATAAAGTTAAGAAATACGGGAGAGAGATCCAAGATGACTGATTAGAAACAGCTCAGGAATGTAGCTCCCAGTGAAAGCGCAGAGAACGAGTGGACGCCGCACTTTCAGACGAGTTTTTGTTGCCCACAGACCGGGAGATTCCTGGCAGAGGAGCCACACGGGTCGCCAGCGCGACTCTTTTGGCTGGCGCGGCTGTTTTGCCGGTGGCTCAGCGCGGCGCTTCCCGGTGCGGAGTATACAGGATGGGCAGGCTCGGCTGGTCCCATCCCCACAAGGAAAACAGCAATTGGAAGTGCTGAGGACTGAGAGTTTCACAGCAAGCATGGCGAACCCAGGAAGGTCCGGCTCTGTGGGGAAGGGGCGTCCGCCAAAGGAAAACTAAGAAACAAAAAAACTTCATCACCGGGTGGAGAGAGAGCCAAGATGGCCGCGCAGCAGCAGCTCAGGATTGTAGCTCCCAGTGAAAGTGCAGAGAGCAAGTGGATGCTGCAAATGCAGACGAATTTTTGATGCCCACAGACTGGGAGATTTCTGGCAAAGGAGCCACACGGGTCGCCAGTGTGACTCTTCTGGCCGGCGCGGTGCTTCTTGATGTGGAGTGTACGGGACTGGATACCCTTTTAGTCGGGCTCAGCCGGTCCCATCCCCACAAGGAGAACAGCAATTGGAAGCGCTGAGGACTGAGAGCAAGCACAGCTGAACCCGGGAAGGCCCAGCTCTGTGGGGAAGGGGCGCCCCCCCGAAGGAAAACTAAGAAACAGAAAAAACTTCATCACCAACAAGCCGGACATCCATTCAGAGACCCAATCTGAAAGTTGGCAATTACAAAGACGACAGGTGGATAAATACACAAAAATGGGAAGAAACCAGTGCAAAAAGGCTGAGAACACCCGAAATCAGAATGCCTCTCTTCCTAACGGGGATCGCAGCTCCTCATCAACAAGAGAACAAGGCTTGACGGAGGATGAGTGTGATGAACTCACAGAATCAGGCTTCAGAAGGTGGATAATAAGAAACTTCTGTGAGCTAAAAGAACATGTTCTAACCCAATGCAAAGAAACTA